>JAAGNO010022219.1:0-71125 GCA_033439905.1 Ceryle rudis
CTCTGTGTAAGCCCTGCTCAGCAGTAATGACAGCATCCCCCTGTTACCAACAGTGTTCTCAGCACCAATCTAAAACATAGCCCCATACTGGCTACTGTGAAGAAAATTAACTTTATCCCAGCCAAAACCAGCACAAAGACCCACAAAGTCAACAGATCAGAGCTTGCAGTGAGTTTTCACTGTTGCTTTTTATTCTGCTTCAGAAAGCTTCTACTTCATTAATCTCCCATATAACACAATGGAAGTAACAGGTAAGTGAACACTGAAATAGCTCTACAACAGGACCCTTAAATATCGAAAATATTATTTTCATTATACTCTCAAGCTTTTTGCCTAAAAGATAAATCCAGAAAGGTTACTGTTTTCTTCTTGGAAGCTTGCAGAATGGTTGCATACCTAATCAAGAAATCAAATTTAGAAGTTTTCATCTTCTATAGTTAAAGTTAAAACAATGACTTGGTAATTTCACCTGAAAAATAATGTTTTCCTATTGCCTGAGGAAATGTATTTAAATGAACATTATTATCTTCATCTTACAGTGTGTTTTTCGTTTGTTTGGTTTTTTTAATATCATCAGTCTGATATGTATCACTGCATGTAAAGTAAATACAAGTGCATGCAATACTTGTGCCAAGTAAGCTATTTCTGTATTTTTAAAGGGGTTCAGAGGTTTATCACCCATACAGGTATTTCTCCATGAGAGATATCTCTGTCCAAATGCTGCTATGTCCTAACATAATCAAAAGCATAGCAAAGAGAAGCTTAACTTGCATAAATATTTTGGTTTGTTTTCCATGCTCTTACATGCTTAATCATTGCTAGGAAATTGTGACATGGTTCCAGAGAGTGATTGTAATTAAGCCACTGCCATGATTGTCTTCACAACTGGTGAAATTAGCATTAGGGCAGCTGTTAGTTAGCTGCATGGTTTGTAGCAGACAGGACAATTCCTTCCTGCTTGACTAGCAAGTTATTTTAACACAGTGTAGATTCAAGATTTCAGTGGTGTTCCTAGGTGCATAAAATCTCCTTTGGTGTCTTACTGACATGGCCTCCTTGAACATAATACTGATCTTAGTTGCTTGTTCTGAGGGTATTAAGATTTGCTCTCTCACCCAGTAGGCCATGGAGCTACTCCCCAAAATCATCTAGGAGCTTCATTTAGTGATATCCTCCTGTTTCAGGGATTGGGGGCAAGTGGCAATAGCCTTGATCTCTCCTTTTACTCATGTGCTAAACCTATGCTATGCATCAAGAGATAAAATTGGTGGCCTGTAGTCATCTTCTTTATTTAGTAATGCCTGTTCAGTCTTGCATGAAAACTATAATTTTTCAAGAAGTCAAAATGGACTGCATTGTTTTTAGTCAGCTAATCACTGAAAATGCAGATAATAATCTTTTGTCAAAAGAGGGAAGCTTCCACCAGTGCAAAGCCAAATGATTTAGGGAACAAAATGTGGGAAGCTCAAGTCTGCTTCCCTAGTGTGTGATACAGAACATTACTCCATAGCAGCTGGCCCACAAAGATCCACAGAGGTGAACTACAGTAGTAGTTTAATAATGATTCCTGTATTTTCCTCTTGGTAATAACACAGGAGTTAAATTTCAAATGGTAAGTTACAAATAAAAGCACCAATTTGACTTTTGTTAGTCTCTTTCCTGTCTATAAGCACAAGTTTTATTGCAGATGACAGGGTAGAGATTCTTCAAGACCTCTGTGAATATATTGGTAATACCTAGCAGGTGCAGCCTTAATTTTCACTCTTGATCACTGCATGCAGTCCCAACACCAGTTGGTCTTTTATCTTCCTCAAAAAGTTGTGTAATGCTTATCAGTACATTGACTTAAGCCATATCTGTGACAGTTGGAGTTCTGTGCTGCTCTGTGGCATGTAACAGCTCGTATCTTTATATCCTGTATAATATATATTTATTATATATAATAATTCTGATAAAATGTCATCTCTCAAGCAGAAGCCTTGTCACACTACATATTTGAAAGCCAAACCAAACATTTACTGATCATTTTAAAATGGGGCTGATAGGATGTGTGGCCAATGAGCTTAAGCGTTCAGTAGTTTCTCAGACAGTGTTCTGGAGAGATATGAGAGGAAGTTTGCTCAAGTGTCCTTATCTCTTCTGGAGGCATATCATATCTAATAGCAGTAAGGAAATTCACCCAGCTGATGGGACTAGATATTCTTGCATCATTAAAAAAGCTAATACACAAGCTTAAAGATTCTGTAGATTGTGACAGGAATGTTTAAAGAGAGTTTCTTAACCCTCTAAAAAGGTTTTGAGTAAATTTGGTTCTGGTTTTCATTTGTATGCTTGCTTAGATGACATTAAAAGCAGGTAGAGGTACAGATCCACTTAGAGACCTTAGGCTTTGTTTGATAGTGAACAAGAATTACGGTTTCTCCTAGCCTTAAAAAAAAAACCCCAACCTATAGCAGGAGTAATGCAATTCCTTATTAATCTATCTGCTTTTGCTCTTACCATAAGAGTTGGGGTACCTTTCATTTGTCAACTGGAGACAGCCTGAGTGCCCAGTTGCCCAGTGGCACCATTTCAGCCTTCCTGTGAGGTTAGGGGCTGGGGAGCAAGTTTCCACACCCAGGTACCTTCTGATGGCTGCACACACTCATTCCACCAGCCAAGGGATGCGAGGGCTCGTTTCTGCATTGTGTCCCATAAGCAGCAGTGAGTTATGTTTGCAGCCTGTCCAGCTTGCCACAGTCTCATCTGGGCAGTTGATGAGCTGCAAGGCTGAGCTACAATGAGGACACACATGCTTAGTTGGATGTGGCTGTCTGTCTAGCAGGTGGGTATGTAATCACAGGAAATAACATTGACCAGCAATGTATCAGTGTGCTCAAAGTGTCACAATAAAATAACATACTCTGGTTTAGGGTGTATTTACTGTCTCTAACATTAGTTCTTTAAATTGCAGCTTGGTTAAGCTAGTTGTATGTCTATATTATAAAAGATTTCCTCTTAATAGGCTAATGTGAGTACTGCCTTTAAAAACTTCTGTTATTTCTTTTACCCTCTTTCCAATAATTTTGACTCCAAAGAAAACCTTTTTAACTGTTTCTGTTGTTTATTAAGAAATGTGTCCAGACATGCTATTTGTTGCAGGAATCGTATCCCGTGAGGCATCCTGGAGTATGTTCATCTCTTCCTTTAAAAACTGCTTCAGCTAAATAACATGCGTATTTGGTCTTCCCAAGTCCACTTAATGAGTCTTTGTAATACTGACTTTAAATTAAGTAGATATTTGGAAGGAGATTGTTCTGCCCCACTATGCTGAAGTTCTGGTATTTTCAGTCTGGTACAAGATGGCCTTATAAATGCTGTATCTGGACATTTCAGCTTAAGACACCTAAAGACAACTCTTCTGGTTTCCTGTAAGACTTCTCATTGCAAATCTCTGCTGAGAAGACATTACAGAGGGCATCTCCCTGCCCCCCTCTAGTCTGATTAACAGCAAAATAGCAAAGCAAAAATTGTAACAACTTTTGTTTAATGCCTGCCAAACATCACTGTAGACATAGGACTTTATGGCAAGCAAATTGAGACTAGAGTTTTGCCTTGGAAGGTGATGGGCAGCTTTACTTGTAAGCAAAAACATAAATTCACTTCAATGAGAAATCATGTAGGCCACATGATCACAATGACTGTCTGCTGTGTATCTTCTGGACTGTTGGTGGCACTTCCATCCAAAGATAAAACGGTGTTCCCAGGGACAGGAGGCAAAGCAATATGTTTTCATTCAAAGCTGCCCCTCGGATTGGAGCAGAGCACTAGAGAAATGCATGCTCTTCAGACTGCTTTCTTGTTGTATGGGTTGGCTTTATCCTGTCTCACTCAAAGGTCAAGTGAAAATGAAGAGTGGGAGCTACAGGGATTTGCTGAAAGAATATTTGTGTTTGGTCTTAGTGTGTATATGGAGGAGGCTGCATGAAGCTGGGATGTGAGGTGTCAGGGTGTCTGGAAAAGGAGCTGATGAGCTGGACTGTTTTCATTAAAGTTGATGTTCTGAAACTATACAAATACATGTGGTGCTGCTGTGGGCACTTGTGGCACTTCAGTGGTTTTTGGATCCAGATGCAGCATTAAACCTCCCAAGAATCAAATCAATATTGAATATTGTCTGTGGGCTTGTGTTTAGAAGAATAAAGAAAGATGTTTAAAGGAATAGGGAATTCTTTCTGAAATGTCAGTTGAAGGGTGGCCCTCATTATGGGTCCCAGGTGAGTAGTTTGTGATACATCCAAACTTAACTCCTCATCTATGCAACAGGAGCTGTTTTTCTTCTGGTTCTTGCAAGATTCTTAAGGGTCTGATGCTGAGTGCAGAATAAATCATCTTTAGTGAGGTATAAATATCTGGAAATTGCGTCAGGGTGGGGTTAAGTTCGGTTTAAATTCACGGTAGCATAATCTATGAAACAGTGAACTGTTAAAACATATTTCACAGGAAAATTCAGTGGTTCTAGCCCTGTACACATATATCTAGTACACAAGTGAGGGCTGCCAACATAAAATGTTCAAAAGCTACTCATCAGAGACACCAAAATTAATAAACTACTTAAGAATTAAAATGTTTTTTAAATGTGTACACATTGGGTTCTACATTATTTGCTCTCTGATTTTGAGGTTTTGGTATTCCTACTTGAGAATACCACCCATGTATTTCATACATGCTATCCAGAAGCTTACTTTAAAAACAGTGCCAAAGCAGTTAAATAGTAGAATTGAACGGAAGCTGATATCTAGTATAATCACTCAGCATAGAAGTTTTAAGCTTGAATCAAAACACCAGATACTTTAAGGCTCAGGAGGAATCACAGGAAGTTCTTAGTACTGTATCAAAGCTAAACTGGAAAATGCATGGCTACATTCACTGTGATGTTGTACTTGCATCTTGACTATGCATTTAGCAAGAAGAAATCTCTCATTCAAAAATTCCAGTGCTTTGTAGTTTTCTACTGCTGTGTCTGACTTTACTGGTATAATGTGGGTTTTGTTGACATATTTAAATATAAAACATATTTGAATATAGTTGATGTTTATGCTGAAACCATTGTTTGTAGGACATACCAGCCCAGACAGACACAAGAAATAGTATTTTCAGTTGATCAAAATGGTTTGGAAATCTGACAGGAGTTTTACTATGGATAGTGAATAGTAGAAAATGTGACTGATTCTGCAAAGGTAAAATGATACTGAGAATCAGGCAGTATACATTTTCTTCCTTGGCCCCAGTCTGAGGAACCTGCTGTGTGTGGCACTAGCATACGCTTGCAAGTACAACATGACCTGGATGGTTGTTTGGGGTGATGGAGTAATAGATAATTTTGCTGGAAAGTTTTACAGAATTTTTGAAGAGATTTGCTAAGTAGAAAAGGAGGGAAAATGTAGGACTCCACAGAGAATAACTGTAGAAGGAAGCAAAGAATTCTTAAGGTTTTGGGGAAATGAGAGATGAGAGAAGACTTTGGGATCATAGAGCTAATTAACATCTGATAAAGTCTAAACTATATCGAAGGGATAGTTTGAGATCTGGGTTACTTTATGATAGTGCTGATAAATGATAGTAATTGGAGACTCCATGATGAAAAAAAGAGAAGATAGCAATTTTGGCTGTGCTGTGCATCTGTTGTGATGGTATTGTTAATGAATTAAAATGTTCATACTTACTGTATATTAATTGACTCATTGTTTTAAAATTATTCAGTGTTGTTCTCTCCTGTTGCCAGCATTTTAAGTGCATTAAATTTCATAAGGAAATAAAATTAAAATGTGAGCACAGGTATCCAGCTGAGTTCCTGCATGTCAGATAGATGTCTAATACAAATTAAAGCACATTTAGTTTAGATTGTGATCATTAAGGATTACCTGCAGAGTACAGATGGGGATGCCAAAGGGGATCTGAAGAGCAAAAGGGTTGCTGCTTGCAAGGGTATGCGATACCTAAATCTGAAAAGAAACTAAAGAGGAATGGGAAAAATTCTTACAAATGCTATTTCGAGTGATGAATGAGTTTGTGAGATTCCTGTTGGAGCAGATCAGGAGTGACAGTAAGAAGATGGGGAGTAGCAGAGGTGAGAGCTGAGATGATCTCCAGTATATCTGTCAGCCTCTAGAGAAGGAGCATGAAGGCATGAAAAGGTTGTGAAATGAACTGTGCAAAGAACAATGTTTTGGGATGTTTCATTATTATATGTCATTAACAAAATAAGGTTATCATCAGGGTGTGGACAATATGCAGCTCATTTTATGGGATTGATGAGAACAGTTTTAAACTGACGAAATGGGATACAGGAAGAAGTGCAAGAGAGGCCTGTGTGATGCCTGTGCAAGCCTTGAAGGCACAGGGAAATTAAAATTGGATAAATGACACTACTGAAGTGGATAAAGGAACAATATTATTAGGTGATAGCTAGCAAGAAATACCAAGTCCCACTGTTGGTAAAAAATGGGATGTGAAGATATAGTTAGTGAAAGGATCTCACCTCATCTGGCTGGGAGTTTGGGTGAGGTCGATGTGAATTTTGGAACTATTGGTGCATCAATATAAGGATCTAGGCAGGTGCATGGAAACCTGAGGGCTATCTATGCCAAAGGCAAAAGAGGTGCTAGCCAAAATATGCCAATGTGTCCAGGAAGGCTTGTATTGGTAAGTGGCTTTGGTTGAGTGTCTGTACACATTAAAGGCATAAAGCTTTGAGAAAGGGAAGATGGGATAAAAAAGAACCCTCTGGAATAAAAACAAAATAACAGCAACAAAACCCAAGCACATTTGGAAGAAAAACTAAGATATAAGTAAGATAAAAGCTCTGCTGAAGTAGATTTACAGTAAACCTAAGGTGGAAAGGAGTAAGGACAGGGAGAGAACAGTTCAGAAACTGCCATAGGTCTCTAATGTTTCCAAAGGATAAATATTTGAGAAGATGAAGACAGAAGTTGATTATTCTGGAATAAAAAGTGCAGGAACTACTATGTAAAGCAGGCATGAATGTCATCTTTAGTCAAAGATTCAAACAACTGCTGGAATTAATATAAATATATCATTAATATACATTGTAAAAAAGTTCCTCATATTTTACTGGAGAATCTTCCTAAAAAATTAAGCATAAGCAAGGAGTCTGCAAAAAAAAGAAAGAGGTTTGACCAATTTGGAGAACTGTACCTTAAAAATCAGCAAACATGGGACTGAATTGTAAATTTCTAAGAATCCACCTAGAATTAAACTTTTTTTTAAAATACAAATTATAAAAAGTAAAGAAAAATGGAAGTGCAGTCAAAGTAAAAAGATGAAAATTTCGACATTAGCAGTGATAAAGAAGGTTAGGGTTTAGATGTAAAAGGTAGCATTCTTCATATTTCAGTGATGCTATCAAACCTGGGACAAGTGCAGGGTAGCCAATAGGAGTGATTATGCAGAAAAGGAAATTCTCACCTCCAGGGGGAAGCAAAACTTAAATTATGTAATTGTTTAAATCAGAAGAGGCCATATAAGCCACATCCAGGAGCCTTCATACTATAATTGCAATTCCAGTGGCAAGTACTTTTAATAAATATATCACATCAGGAATTGCTGTTACTTGGGGGAAAAACTAAAAATAGTACTTAAATTGGAAAAAAATTACTCCCTTAAAGAACATTAGTATGATCTCAACAGTATGCAGAGACTTTTACAAAAATGTTTTAATGAAAGAATAAGGAAATTACACAAGCCATGATAAATTAGTTAAAATAAAATGTAGGATCTCCACGAGAAGGTCATGCCTGACTAAGCTTATATCTTTAATTTAAAAGATAGCCAAACTAATTCTCTAAATAAAAGAAATAATCATATATCAAAATCATATGGACTTGAACATAATACTGTGTTTGTCATCTGCTGTGTGGAGTTTTGTTAACATGGAATTAAGAATGAGTGGTAGTAGAGGAAATAGGATGCAAAAAATAACTAGAGGCAAAGTTGGAACTGGAGGGCAGACTGGAGGTCACCGAAGGTGTTCCTGAGGACTGACTATGGGATCAATCTAATACAATGTTTCCATTATGCAACAAAAGCAAAAATATGGGGGGGAAAAAAAAAAATCTTGATGACACAAGTTATCAGAAGGATTATGCTAAAGACAGGAGGGTTATGTACTTGGGAGCTTGTACCAGGGTCATGGGGAAAGACTGAACAGACACTGGCGTGCTAATCACAAGATAATTGAGGCATCAGAGTGTTAAATGGTGGAAAATGGGCAGATTTGATGGTAGCATTGATCGTCCAACATCTGGCAGTGTTAGGAAGTATGATTCCAATGCAAGGAAGCTTTAATGCTGTTTTTGTATAAAGTACATGTAAAGTATAACAAGAGGAATGCGTGCCAGTGTGATCATACGTACTTAAGAGAGTAAATTCAAACCACATTATGTGCCAAAGCAGTTTTCTAAAATGCCTTGGGGAGCAGAGAAACTGTTTTATGAGGGGAAATTAAAATCCTTGCTTTGTCTGACTGTAAAAAAGAAAATTGAGAGGAAATACAGTTGCTGTCTTGCACATAGGAGGATTTGTACATAAAGGATAATATTAGCATGAAAATAAACAATTACAAATAGATCTTGATAACCCATGAGGTGGAAGTTTAAGTCACTTCCAAATCTAAAGCAAAGTGGGACAAGGCACCTGAATAATTTTTAAATGAAGCTCTGTTGACTCAGAAAAAAAAATGTATATGATGCAGTGCTTACAGGGAATGGATTTGGTAATAAGAATGGTTTCTCTTCCCAATAAAAAGAGATGCTGGGAAGATGTTTAAAATACTATTGGTAAAGGTAGCATGGTGATATTCTTGTAAACTAAGAAATTAATGTGTTTTGTATTCAGAAGGGTGGAAAACCCCACATATTTCTAATGTCTCAAAAAAAAAAATCCACATAAAAATTGCTTTTTTAAAACAGAATTTTGTTTGTCTGGGAATGCTAATTTGGCCTTTTTTTACTATGTGAATAGTTTTGTTAAAGCAAAAAGTATTTGTATTTCTAAACATTTTTTTTCGACTTTATTTTGGTAAAAGTGATTTTTACAATGTGGTTCTGAAAAAAGCAAAACTATACTGCATCTGGCATTGTGCTAAATTTTTCACATAAAATTTTGACATGTGTCAAGTGTGACTGTAATTTGCTGTATGTTTATAGCAGTAATTATTTTTGATGTTAGCTTTCTGCAGTAAAACACAATTTCTTGCAAGTTATGGGAAGCATAAATTTTATGGCTCTCATATTTAGCACAGAGAAGAAAATCTCACAGCACAAAGAGTAGTTACTGCCTTGTATTAATATTTCTATGATTAGTAAGAGTAGTTGAGCTGATTATTTTTATAGCCTGACTTAAAAAAATAGAATGGAATAAATGGGCTTAGTGCAGTGCTGTGTAATGTAATCCTCTTCGTGGCAGCAAAGAAGGAGGAAAGGTTTCTCCTGGCAATGGCATTTGGTCTAGCTCAGCAATGCAGCCTTTCCTTCAATGCACAGAAAAATATTGGCAGCCTTAGGCTATGTTTCGTATAATGTCACTTTAGTTATTCAGGTTTTTCTGGGCTTTCTTTTTCAGCTTGAAGGAATTAAGTCCCACTGAGATGGAAAAGATCCGTATCTGAAATAGCATAAATTGTTTGTTGATTTTGTGAAATGTGTAAGTCATAGCTATGTGAGCAAAACCAAATCTTTAACTTTGATGGCACACTGTGTGCTTTCTCTCTCTGCCGAAGTGTTTGTCCTTCGAGGTGATACAGGGTGGAAGACTTCTAAGGGTAAAGATAACAACACAGTGATGTTTCCTGAGACTAGAGTATTGCACTGTTTGGCTAAGTGTTTTCAGTTTGATTCAAGTAAATAATGATAATTTACAGAGACTTAGCAAGTTTAGTGAATACACGAACCCCAGGAAAATGTTAGAGTGTTGCCTATAGTCTTGTTTGGAAGACAGACCATTTTCAGAAAAGCAGGGTGGTTCCTGCTGGAGGGGTGGCGTTTTTGACAGCTACTGTGGGGTGGAAGACAGTCATGAGCTCCATGCCCTGCTGTGCTGCTTTTATCCAGGTGTTTTCTCTGCCAGCAAGTAGTTCTGCTTCACACACAGTTGCCTTTTAGCTTTGGCAACATCAATGCAGTTGTATTGCTTTTAGCTCAGTTATGATGTTGTAGCTGAGATGGGAATCTGCTGTGTGGCTCTGGCTCCCACGCCTGCCAGCTTGGCTCTGCCTACCCAGCCACAGCAGCATCCATGTCCCATCAGGCAGGGGAGAAGTGACCTGCATGCAAGGCAAGTGCTTGACCCCTGGAAAGATGCAGATCTTGATTGAATGTTGTCCTTGATTTGCACTATTCTCACTCTACAAGGTCACCAGTGGATGCAGGCATGGGGAGGATTTTCTCTGAAAGGTAGCGATGAGTCACCAGTGGAAGCTGCTGCAGGTGGGAGACTGCCTATTTCAGGAGTTACAAATGACAAACTAGTTAAGAAATGTAGGTGGACTAGAAATGGGCACAATATGAAGGTAGACTATTTGTAAGTTTGTGATTTTCTCAATATTTTTCATTTCGAATATTTGGACACCTCTGCATTTCATAACTAAATATGTTGGTGGGTTTGTGTTACTTTCTGCTTAGACATAACTAGGGCATGCAGAGGATGTTGGAGGAGATCTGAGATTGCTATCATCTGAGATTTCTATCCTCAATTTGCAGACCATGCTGCGGAGCAAAACCTGAATATTCATTTTGAACTTAAGGGGGTTGTTTATCCGAACTATTTGAAATTCGACAGTCATTATCAAAGCTTAAATCTTCTTCTCTTAGCTTCAATTATTGAGAGATACTGCAAATTTTTACTTGGGAGAGTAGTCAGTATGGGGAGATGTGCTATATAGCTCCAACTTCTAAAGTGGGACAGTTCAAGTATCATGTTCTACTTCTGCTTAAAAAGCCCCCTAAAGTAAAGGGAGAAAGGAGATCTAAAGATTTACATTTCCTTTATGGAATTTATAAATAGAAGTGATCCTGCTTTAGCAAACTGTAATAGCCAGCTTTGCTATTTGCTTGTTTATTTGAGCAATGATGAAGTTATGTAACTTTTCTTTAGGTAATACACTCGCCAACGTAAGCAAAGTCAGTTCCTGTCTTTTTATACATGGATTTACAGCTTTCCCATTATATCTCCTTCCTATACATGAAATACATAGCCTTAGTCCCTGAACAACTGGGCCTTCAGAGTAGAATATGGTACTAGGGACGTATTCAGCTCAGCATCGCCCTGTGAAAATAGTTTTGTATAATAAAATTTGTGGTTGCACATGTCACAGTATGTCAAAGTTTGTCTTGTATTCAAGATCTAAAAGTCTTATTTCTATTCACTACTGTAATGTTTTTCTTTCTCTTAACTTTATTTCATCTTACTCTCTTATCTCTTGCCTCCGTCCTCCCTGTTTTCTCACTTCTTATTCACCCCATTGTTTTTATTTCTTCTTGGTGCAGTTCTGCATCTGGCTTGTTTTTGCTGTTTCTCCTGTTCTCTATGCATGTGTTTCTCTCTATCATGAATGTTTACCCTGTATTACCTGTGGTATGGGCCACTCTCTGTGTTTGGATGCACTGAGAATGAGTGAACATGGTCTTGGGGATGAAAAGTTGAAGCTTCTTTCATGGCAGAGTCCATAGCTATAAAAATAATGCAGTTGAGTGCTGTGGAGGCCAGAAGACCACAGCTTTCTTAAAATAAGGAGTGAAGAGGTTTGTCCATTTTTCCCTGCCGTGGTGTAGTGTAAAGTCGGTTTATCTTGAGAATAATGCAAATGGATGGATTGATTTTTGTCTGTGTCCCTGGTCTGGGCAATCGAAGCAGAGGAGCCTGTGTGTAACACAGGAGGCTGGTGAAGAATGGGAAGAAACCTTTGAAAAACTTAGAGGTGAGGGGATTTATGTGATTCCTCCAGAAGAAAATCACTGATTCTTGCACACAGTAGGATGCTGGTATGGGCTAGCAGAAAGAGCCCCTTCAAAACAAGCGTGGAGCTGTTTCTGGAAGGGTTTCCATTTCACTGCACCATGAATTGAAAGGCAGGCAAGGAGAGGTTTTCTCCCCCTGGTTCATAGAACTGCATTTGAAAGACAGGCCTTTGCATATAAGTTCGACTCTGTGCAAAGTGTAAGGGAACAGCATTTAAAAAATAGTCAAAAATAATGGTATAAGTTTCCTTTATTTTCAGACAAACAGGCTTCTATTGTGAAGATGGGACAATGGAAAAAAACCCCTCCAGCCAGATAATGCAAGCAGAAGGCTTTTTTTTTTTTTTTTTTTTTAGGGGAATTGTTTTGTTTACTTTCTGTGATTTCAGCTACATCAATATGACAGACCATTACTTTGGAGATTAGAATTATTCCTGTGCTGGGTTGTGTGCAGCTTTCCTTTTGCACAGAAGAGAAATGCCTCTGTATGCCAGAGAAGGCAATGCCCCTTCTGTTTGCAAAGGGAAACGTGTCTCCAGAAGCAGAAACATATTTGTGATGGGAGGGAAAAAAAGTGTTAATCCTTTCAAGAATTAATTTTCCAGACCATGCTTTTGCAAGGGTACAGCGTGTGTAACCTGAAGCTGCTTGTCTTAGATAAGAATAGAGGGGAAGGACAGATGTCTGTGGACAGGAAAGAAGAGAAACAAACAGCTAAGCATGGACTCTAGCTGCATCACAAATATATTTATGTGTTTATAAAAACTGAAATGTGATTAGAAAAAAAGACCAAGTTCCAAATGTAAAAAATGTTAGAAGGTAGAAAATGCCCCTTTGTCATTAGGGATGAGCATTGCACAGGACTAGGGGGTGGTACGGCAAGGCAGCGAGTGCATCCCTCCATTGCTGGGCTTGTGCTCTGGATCCCTGTGAACGGACATCCCGACAGAGTCAATTCCTCACCCCTTGAATCTGTGCCTCAGCAGGGAGGCCACAGCAGGAAATCCTTTAGCACACACAACTTCAGAGCCTTTCTCATTTTCCTTCAGATTTCCTCACATGGCTGTAACATAATGTGAGCTAGGTGACGATAAATGTCACTGGCAGTACAAGGGACCTGTTCAAATGCTCAGGGTGAGTCTGCTGGGTTAGATTTTTATCCATTAGACAGATATGTATTTGTAATAAAAGCTTTTTTCTTTTTTTAAAAATATTTTTTTAAGCTAGAATGGGCTATGATGAGAAATGTAATATGAAGAAGTTCAAAAGATTTCACTACCCCCTACGGAAAAAAAAACCCAAACAAAATAACTCTCAGGTAGTTTATATTTGTTTAGTAACTGGAAACTCTGGATTATCTGAACAAGAAAATTAAAAGTAAGTACTTTTTTTTTTTTTTTTTTACTTCTGCTGCTGGAAATAAAATTTGAAATATTTTCCCTGTATAGAAAGAATTATTTTTACCACTTCATTATTTTACTTGAGTTTTGTATACCAATTTTTTTTTTCACCTTTCTAATGATGAAAATGGGTAAGCTATTTAAACTTGTCTATATACAAGTATTCTTATTTTTTTATTAGTAAATGGTTTTGTTATGGTCTGTAAACAGGTATCTGAATCAAAATATTTTATGATCAAGTTCTGTTCCACTAATTCATGAGTATTTTCTTTCAACTCTTTTATTAAGTGATTAGAACGATAGACTCATACTGGTAGTTTTTGAATTATTTTGGCTTACATTGAAATAAAATTCTGTTTAAAATAAGAGTATGTTTAATGTGTCATCGAATGAGATTATACCTATCTCAAGATAATGGTCTAACTTTTACTTGCAGCTGTATCCATCAAACACAAAGTAGGAAAGCAACATGAAAAATTAGAGTAATAAAAGAGCAGATACTTCAGTGAGAGACTGTGTGTGACCTGCCCTGGTGAACATTAAGAGAAAATTGCCTCCCTACAACCACTTAACATTAGTATGGTGTGTTAGCAGCCATCAGCCTGATTCAAAATAACAGACATTTGAGCAAGGTTTTTTTTATTTTTTTTAAATTACTTATTATGTTACTTTACTATGACTGTGAACCCATAAATGTATTGTCTTAAGCAAGCCATCTTTGATGAGAAAAAAAATCTCCTGTCTTTTACCAGCATTTGGTTTTCTTGGTGTTTTAACTCCTGCAATCAAAAATGGATTTAAACCAAAAAAGAATCTTGACAGTAGAATTACAATTTAAAAAATGTGAAAATATTATCTTCCTGTAAGTTAAATGCTCAAAATCCAAGAAGCACATGAAGAATCCAAAATTAATTTTGAATTTCACTGGGGACGGGGATGTGCTAAACTCAAGAACTTCTTAGGTCTTTAGGTTCAAAATACCATGGAATATTTTCAAGAGCTCCTACCCTTTCCTCCCACATCTCCCAAGGAGGATGTGGATTTGTAATAAAAGCTTTGTGCAAACCGAAAGAAAAAAATAGGACTTCTGAGCAGCTTTAATCCTCTTATTTGAATTCCTACAAAGAAGCTAGCTATTTATTTCATTTTTCATGTTGAGTTTCTACCTTCACTAAATACAACACTGAGCAGCTTCACATCAGATCTAAATGTGAGGAAAACCACAGCCTTTCTTAAAGGAAGTGTCAGTTGTGGTTGGGAGAGTCTGGAGAAGGACCCATCCCATTAACTTATTTTACCTTGTTTAACTTCCCTTTGAATTGTCATTGGCTTTGCTTGGCATCATTCCTCTGACAGCTGAGGAGGAAGGAGATGCTATCCTCTTCACAAGTTGACATGAAATTTTCCCCTGGGGCCCAATGTATGTGATGCAGCAAAGGTGTGCGGAGCGTGCGGCATGGTGGACTGTGGTCTGTGGTAATGGATGTGGTCTCAGCCCAGCCCTGAGGAGCACCCCAAGCCCAGCTAAGCCCACTCCTTCAACAAGGCACCATAGTGCCACAACTCCTGGAAGCGGGGATTGATAGACTGAGGGTTTTTTTTTTCCCAAGTGGACACTTTCTTCCTACAACATGAGCAAATTATTTAAAGTGCTCACAAATTCAGCCACAATTACTTGTAGGTGCAAAGAAAGGAGACTGAGTTAAGATTTCGCAGAGAGGGATCTCTTGAGAGAAAAGTTTGGCTTCTTCCTGTGTTTGGTGGGACCACACCCATAGTCAACAAGTTTTGGTTATGCTCAGGTTAGGAAGCACAAGACCACTTCTCCTCTCCTTCCCCCCCACTGCCTCCTGATGCTGTGCTGGTGTGAGATAGGAATGGGGCTGTCCCTGATCCTTGCTACAGCCTGGATTTCTGGGACAGAGCTGAGGGTGCAGAGGCTGCTGGGAATATGGCCGTCACCTTGGCTCATGGGCCCATTAGGTGGGTTGCTGTCACTGTGGGTAAAGGATGTAGGGATGTGCTGGTGAGAAAAAGGGCAGGAAAAGAGTCATGTTCCCACTGTGCCAGAGGAGGAATAAACTCCACTGAGTTTTTGGCCAGACCCTGTGTAGGGAAGAGTCACGGTCCCCACCGACCTATGGGAGCTGCCATAGCTGTGTGTGCAAATGGGATCCCAGTGCAGACATGCTGCTGTTGGAGCTGGTTACATGGGAACTGCTACCCTCCAGCCAGTGACTTGGCATTAGTGAGGTCCAACTAGAGCTAGTCACCCAAGGATTATTTTTCCTTTTTTATTACTAGGTTACTGCTAGACAGGGGGACAGATAGTGAGCTCAGTGATGGCACAGGCATCACTGGGGCACAAGGGGATGCAGGGATGGTGGAGGCAAAGAAGGTCTGTTGTTCTCGACCAGGACTTTGCTCCAACATGTCCCAAATCCGTCCCCAAAGGTCCTTCCACATGTCTATTAGACCCTATTATCCTTCAAAAATGTTTTCTCCTCTGTGATGCATCGTTCATGCAGTCTTCATAATGTGATCATCCCTGTCACAGATGGAATATTTTACAAAGTATTCTGTCATAATATAAGAAATATGCTAAGCATCACCATTATACTGCATTTGAAATGTAGAAATGAAAATATAAGTTGAAAGGTAGAGCTATTGCCTCTGCTGGGTTTATAGCATGCGGCTGATAGAAGCTGTTAACCCTAAAATCTCCTGGGAGCAGCTCATTCACTGTGAGGAAAATGCTGGAATTAGAATTAAGGGTTAATAAAACATAACAAATTTAATTTTTTACGGCTTTAGCTGACCATTATTTTTCAAGTTCTGTTACAAATGATTTAACATAGAATGGTAATGCAAACTGTTGCAAAAATAAATCTGCATGTTAAATCCCACTTTTGTTTTGATTGAGACAGAGTCGGTTATTAACTGCGTGATCAGAGCACAGACGCTGAGTCTTATTCTTTCCTTAATTGAGAATTGTTGCTACAGATACTTGACAGTGGTTCATAGTGGCAATAATCCCTTTTGAAAATGGTTGTTATTCTAGTTCATATAAGTAGCTTGCCAGGGCACTAACCTCAGCTTCACCTCTGCTGGTTAGGAAAAGAATCTGGTCGGTAGCTGTTCAGTGATTTCCTACTAGATGATTGCCAAAGTAGCAATGCCGGAAAGCATAACTTCTAAAACAATTTGTGTTACTTCTAGTTGGAAGGTGTAGTCTGTGAAAAATACTGTAACTCTCGTTGTTCAAAATGAAAATCCGTTGCTTACTGAGAGTGCTGACTTAAAAATTCTTGCACGTCTTTTGTTGATCTTGCATGCTGATGCACACGACCTGCTAATGCGATGCTTGGCTTTCCATACAGAGCCATTCATCCATGTTATATGTGAATGAAGCTTCCTGGTTTGTACATGTGCTGTGTCACATTCCTCTGGTTTTCTAACAAAGCTTTTAATTGGTATGCTGTGACTAATAAGCATAAAGTCCCAGAGGAAATGGAGCAGAATTTTCCATTATCCACCAAGATGAGCTTCAAGCACATAGATTATCGGGGCTTGAACTCCAGGATAAACCAGGGTCAAAGGCTCCAAGTATAATGGAATCTCGTAGCTGAATATTTTGCTTCCATAACATTAAATTAATAGTTTCTCAGCAAAACTGCATTGTCTGTCTGATGGCATTGCACAAACTCTAACTGGCATTTTGCTTGGACATCAGATCGAATCCCTGACCCTTCACTGTTAAAGCTCCCATAAAACTTGAGTGCTGATGTCCTGCTTTCGTTCCGGTTTGGGTAATGATGTGTTGCATACTTTTGTGGGATAAATCTCTCTTCACTTTCATGTGGAGAACTTCCTCTTCAGTCTTCTGAAAAAATACTGTACAGTGCTGCTGACACAGGATTGCTGCCATATGATGCACCAGAAGTGGTTGAATTTTTGTGGGAAGTAAGAGCTCTGATTCAGACCTGAGTGTGTTCAGGACCACTTTGCTTTTGAGATTAGACAAGACTGTATGCAGTGAGACTAGCATACCTGTAGGCTACATCTGCCAAGTAGAGCAAGGTAATTATCTTCTGTGCCTTATGTTCAGCACACCTACTAAGTGTCCCCAACAGGCACAATATCAAAGAAATTTTAAATTAGCTTAAAAGTATAAAAAGCCACTGGAATAGGTGAGAAAAATTATGATTAGCTTTCCAATAAAGTATACAGAATAGTATTGTACCAATTCACTACTCTAATGTTTAACCTATTCTACAATTAATCATTTCCTCTTTTCTAATAGAGTCTCAATGTGAGTTATGTTTTGCAGTAAAACCAGCACCCCCAAAAAAAAGGAAAAAAAAAGATAAAATATTCGGGGTGATTTTTTTAAAAAAGATTAGTTTCAGTAGAGTCAGTTCCCTGTCCTGTCACAGTTCAGTGTGTGGTTGTGCAGAAGTTTGTGGGGACAGGGACTGGAAGTGAGCAGCTTAGGGAAGAAGGGATGTCTTCTTCCAGTGACATTACCATCTCATGCCAGGTTAAAGTTCATGAAACTATGGCTTATGTCTTGCAAGCCCAGAATAAAAAAAAACCCAAAACAAAACAACAAACCCCACAACCCATCTACTTTCTGTTCCATGCTGAAGCTCCTTCATTGCAGAAAAACACCGTAGTGCTGGATGGGGATGAGTTGTCAGGTAGGTTGATCCTTCTTGTGCAGGTGGCTGCTCACCTATTGGCAGATGTGGCTGCACGAAAGCAGCCTTTAATTTGATCCACTCTTACACGGCTTGTTCGCTTCATTCCCTACCACTGGAAAGGTGGTTGACTTTTGGTGGTCCTTATAGACCCTCTCTGTTTTCATCCTGTGATGGAGTTACCAGGTGTGCTGTCAGTCTGTGCTGTCACCTCTTCAGTGCTTGGTGCACGTGTGCTCAGTTTCTCTCGGTAGTGGCTGTGCATGTTGCATGGTGTGAAATGCAGTGAGGCAGAGCACAAGGAGCTCTGTGCATCTTTTTGAGAAACGATAAGGGATTTGATGATCTGGCAGTATCTTGGCCAATTGTTTCACAATATAGAATTGTTGTCTTTTTTTATATATATTAAAGAAAAAGAAAGGAAATTTTATATAAGCACACTATTAATAGAATATTAATGTTATATTTTTAGATTCAAACGTTAGCAAATGCAAACACCAAGAGCAGTAAGTACACTGTGTATTAGGATTGGGATATATTGCCCTTCTATCCTGTGAGGATGAGGTTTACATTTCCCCTGTAATCAGAAGTTTTGTGTGCACTGCTAATTGTGGACAGCTATAAATAATTGCCTGTCCTTTTCTTACTGTCACATATACCAAGGGGACAACAGAACTGTGCACTAAAGCATGGTACCTATTATTTCTTTAAAGCCTAATGAGAACGGAAGGGGAAGGGGAGTTTGAAGGTTTTGGATACATTTGCAGCACAGGTAAGAGAGCACTGCTGATGTACTTCAGTGTGGCATGGAGTCCATCCATTTACTTATCCAGGTCACTTTACTTAAAGTACATGAAACCAAGGGAGTTGCAGTGAAGGTCCATCCCGCCTTTCATTTTCGTTTGACTGACTCTGAAACTGCAAGTGTGGATATCTGCTAACTACTATTACATTGCTTGCTGTATTTGGTGACCCTACTTGTTGTGCACATAGCTTTTATCTGTAGAACATCTTCTGACTTGCAGCAGTGCAGAGTGCCTCACAGCCCTGGGGCCAGCTGCACAGCTGCAGCTCTTCTGGGCTGGTAGGAAGGGATGGTGCCAGGGGCTGCTGGAGCTTCCAAGCCCATGTGCCTGGCCTTAGGGCTGCTCTGAAGTCCTGGCAGCTTGCTTTTGTTTCAGAGTCCACAGCTGGAGGGAGGGCTCGTGTTCAGTGCAAACCCCTGGTTGGTCCCAGACAGCAGCAGTGTGGAAACACACTCACAGTTTCCAGCTCAAAAACCAGCTCAGTTTTTGAACTTACGGTGTGTATTGGAAAGCTCTTTGGTCCATCACTCCTTTCCTCAGCCAGAATTGTAGCATTCCTGCTGTGCAAAGAGCGCTTACATTTACTACTTCAAACATCTCCTGTACTGCAGGGGTGGAAATGGTTATGGCCAGCCTGTTTCTATTTGTAGGGAAATGTTTGTTAATACCCTCCCCTTATCCCCTTCCATGCTTTTGACCCCACGTGCTGTCATGACAGTTTGCAGAAGTCACTTGTGTGTTTTTATTTTCATGAGGGTGAGTGGGAAGTGACTAAAAGCATGCTTTGGGACCCATCCCATGATGTCCCGCATGAAAAGCACTACCCAGGTCCAACCAGGTGCCTTTAAAAAAAGCAAACATATTTTTCCACCAACTTCAGCAGGTACCCAAATGCACAAAAACCTTAAAGAATTGTCAAGTAACAGCAAGGATCTCAAAAACTGCACTTCACAGATGTCTGTATTTCCCATAAAATTTAAAACAAATCTTTCACTTATTGGCAAACGGGATTTTGACAGCTGTATAGAAATGTTTTTCTTCCAGTCAGTAGCTCAGCTGTTCACAGAGGTGTGCATGGAGTAATATCAGTTCTTAAAGTAAATGCTAATGTATGCTAGATGTGTCAAATTTTCACATTTGTATTGCTGGATTTATTGTTATCATGAAAAGCTTTAAAACTTTCTTCTAGGCTTTAAACTTACATTTTAAGGAACTATAAAGCCATAACCTTCAAGATTCTTACCTGGTTTGCAAAATGAGGATAAAGGAGTTTGCTTTTTTTGTATCTTCAGAGATAATCATATCCCAGTAAAATATACCGCACTAGTTAATCAGGAGTTTCACCAAGCAAATGCAAAAGTCAAACTTTTTAAAAGAGTGAGAAATACTTGAATTTTTAACATCTCTCTGAAATGAGATGCTATCTACTACTTTTTAGTGCTTGGCTTGCTGGGAAGACCAGAAGTATAGCCCTTATTGACTTAGTCCTGTGCTTAGTGTAAATTCACACAAAGAAGAGCAATTTAACATGTGACTGACCTTTTGCAGTGTGAAATGAAAAAACGCACTGTTAAGGTTACCGGAGTGTGGCAGGATGTTTAATCAGCTTCTTTGCTTTAAAGAACAGTAGGAAGGAGATGATGTATTAAAGATGATAGCTTCTTGTAGATTTTAACTCGTAGTGCCAGGATCTGAGTACAATAGCAGATTAAATCTCTATAGGGGAACTTCCTACTGGACTTTTCTATTTTTAGATGTTTGTTGCTGCTTCTTCCTTCACTTCTTGCTATTCAAGGGGCTTTTCCTCCCTTGAAGACTTGACTTGCTTTCTCTGAGATCTGCTTCCAAACTCTGATAATGTATTTCTGCTTAGAGCAATCTTTTTTTTTTAATATTTTCTTCTATTTTTCATTTTTAGAAAAAAAAGTGAAAAGACAGAATAAGTGGAGCCATGCTTTTTTGTGATTGTATTTTAATGCACACATGAGGTAAATTCATGGCTTTGAGCACTAATTATTTGCAGTACTCTTAGCATGTGTGTAACAGCACTGCAAACTTTCATGTAATAATAATAAATCAACCCAGATTTGTTTCTGTGGCCGGGTAGGTAGGATAGTCTCGTGTCCTGTGCATTCAGCTTGTCCTTCACATTTGAAAACTCCCTCTGGTTGTGTGTGTGTCCTCTGGGGCATGCACACATCCCTAAGTTGCGTGCCTTTTCTTTCTGACCAACACTTACTGGTTCCAGAATAGCTCTGTATTTTAGGAACTGCATCCTTTTTTCTCCACTATGCTCTGTGCTCTCTCTTGAAAGATAAATTTACAATAGAAGTCATGATTGTAATCCATCTCAGACCTGGCACATCTATGATTATGATATTAATTTTAATTACAATTAGACATTCTTCCTTTTCTCCACTTTTCATTCTTAGGATGTTGCAGTTCTGCACATCAACATCTCTATCCCCTACACCCATTCTATTATGTTTTCAGGGGTCATCCATCTTGCAATTCATTGTCTTTCAAAGGTATGTTTTTGTGTCTATTCTGCTATTCTATTCAAATTCATGTGATGTGTGTGCATTTTCTGGAAGTTTCAGTAACCACTTCTTTATCTGTCATTTGTATTTTTTGACCATACATTTACTACCGAGATTCATCCTTATATATGCCAGTCAATGTTCCTTAATTTTAATAAGGTATATTAACATGACAGAACAGTTATACCGTTACAGAAATTTCTTTAGAAGGATGATTTTGTTTTTCACTGTAATGAATTGTCACTTTATTGGTTTTTAATGAATCAGCTTCCCAGACCTCTGTCTCTCCGATGTTGTGTTCTATTTCATCTGTCACCAGTTGAAAGTGGCATTTGGCTTTTGTTTGCTCCTGAACTCACTGGTGGTGTTCTCTTTATTCTATTCTAGTGGGCTCTTAAGTTACAAGTTTTTTACTTCCTTACTTGTCAAAGTACTCCAAGTACTGTGCAGCTCCCATGTCATTTAGTAGTGGCTGTATTTTGTCCCTGTCTGTTGTGGGGGCACAGGCAGATCAGAGAAAAAATTTAAATCAGATAAAAAAAACTTGCAATCTTAGAAACCTCCTCTGAGGACATAGAAGTGTTGTCACTGACATTCAGCGGTCTTCACCGTGCTGAGTCTCTAGCTCCAAATAATGCCCAAGTCTTCAGTACCAGATCTAATGCCTGCCTCTTGCAGTGCCACAGCCCAGCACCGGCAATGAGATAGTGATAGTTGATAGCACCCACCCATGGTGTCTTTTAAATACCTTAACTCCAAGAGAAGAACCTGAGCATCTGCTTCTTGTCCTGTGATTTTAATCACCTCCAGGTATTGTACTGCCACCACAGAACTAACATAAGCACACATGCTTTGTCACCAGGCTCTCCTTTGAGCTGTTTTTGTCCATGACTTCGCCTTGTCGAGGTGGTGCCCTGGATGCTGGGTTGCAGGCTAAGGGAGAGGGGTAATTCCCACTATTTCTGCTGACATTGGGCCAGTGCAGCCAGGATTGCACAGGACAGAGGTCCAAGAAGGAATGAGGCATGAGGAAGAGTGGTGGGATCGCTGCATGTTGGATTCAGCTTAGGTTGTCTGGAAGATGGAATTAAATGCATAGAAAAATTTTGCTCACTGTGGCATCAGGGTTGTCAAATATAAGCATAGGTTTGTTAGTTTTAAGAATTATGTGACTGAGGTAAAAACATTAGCCACCATTGAAACAAATCTCTGCAGTGATACTGGCATGGTAGCCCTGCAGTGGACCCTTCTGAAATGTGTTACAGTAAGATATTTAAGAGACTATTCTTGAGAGGCGCCAGCTTATGTCTTCAATAGCCATTTCTCTAGCAGCTGTGGAAAATACACACGTGCAGCCTTAGCAGGTTGTCAGATATTACACCGGTACTTCCTGGAAGGGAATTAAGTCAAAACAGGGACACACCAAGTTTTTGGAAAAACTGGGCTGAAACTTCTGACTGTCCATTTGAGTTGCAGTGTATGAACCTTGCAGTGGCTGCCTCTCCCCACCCATGTCCTAGCTGTGTCCAGGATGACTCTGACAGAGGAGGCTTCAGTCAGTAATGGTTTTCATTTAAATAATCAAGTATTAGCAGCAGCAAACAAACCTTCCGTAACTTCATAATCAGAGATAACATGATGAGTAATATGAGAATATAGTAAAGAGCATTCTGGAAACTTTATTCACTGCTAAATAACAATTTCATGCAAATTGTGAATGCAGCCTGTTACTGAGTCCTGCCACTACCCTCCTTTTAACTCTCTTCCTAGCAGGGGTGTAGGAAGAGTAAGTGCATTTTACTCCCCAGGGATGCCTTATGGGCATTGTAAAATGAGAATTCAATTTTGCAGAGCCGTCCTATAGGGCCCATCACCCTTGACAGGCCCTATGGAGCTTGGGACCCTACTTTGGGAGCTGTTGTCTTGGATTTTAAATGTGAAATCAGGACAGCATCTGTTAGCATTTAGTCTGTTATTTAGATGAACCTGGATTTTGGTATGGAAACCTAATTAGTCTGAGACAGCACTCTTTTTTTTTTTTTTTTTAATATGAAATAAAAATCACCATCAGCTAAACAGATCTGTAACAAATTTTATTGATGTTTTGGGAGGTGCACACATTCCCAGTGTTAATTAAAGTATTGTCACATGCTTTTACAGGATGGGATTTCAGTTTATTGGTGTGGTTCCATGCCTTCTGCCTATATGGTGGGAACATTCGCTGCTAATCAGATGGCAGGTAGCCATGAGCCATCAAATGTCTCTGTGTTTCTCCCAGAACCATGTTCAGTTTTATTTCTCTTCTTCCTAATGGAGGATTTCTTTGCCAGATAACTTGTGGAAATATTTTTTCTGTATTTCTTCATACTTTTCCCAACAGAGAGTATCTTTCAATTTCAGTTCTCTTTCTTTGTCACATTGACCCCAATGCTGTTCTTTCTGGATTTCCTGCATGCTTTGTTTATCCAAGTTTCTGTTTTCAGTTTGTGATGATTCTTTTACACTGATGGAGCATCTGCCCGTAATTTGCATTTCTCTGTCGTGAAAAGACATTTCGTTACATTGAGGCTTTGAGTCAGGGAGGAATTCCAGTTTGGTCTGTTACTTTCAAAGGTGACTTTTGGTCATCTAACTTCAATGCCTGAGTAAGCATCCTGGGCTTCTGATACAGCAAATAAAACCTCCACAGAGAAGTCCAGAGCACTTTGGCGGTCTTGATCATGGATCAGATTGTCCTAAGTTGATCTGGGGCAGAGGAAGGTATGTTGTCAGGAAGGACATTCCTTCTCTTGCTTTTTATGGAAGGTGATAAATCTTCTGTGCTGTTACAATTCTTCTATCTCACATAGAGATATTAAAGGTTAGATCATGGTTTCTCTGTTTCTTAAGTCTATACCAAGGTTGGAAATAGATAAGAGTAAGGGACTGGTAAGTCTAGGAGTGGCATGATGTATTCAGGATGCCAGTGATTACCCATCCAATGCTACTGAAAATCTTGTGGAGAACTTTTTCTGTCAACACAGTCTCTACCGAGGAGTCCTGGGAAGGTTATGTCAAGGCTGAAGTGCTCATTGCACAGCAGAGCTTACAAAGCTTCATTATTAGATCCCAGGGTGAAGACATGGGCTACACAGGGACAATTCTGGCCTCTCCATCCTTAAGGTTCTAAGTGATGCTGAGGTTGCTTTATCTGGAGCTGCAGCGTCAGCCTCTCTGCCAAAGTCCCTTAACGATACAGAGGCATCTCTAAGAGGGTCTCTCACAAGCTGTTGTGCAAAGCCCCCTTCCTCAGTCCTTAAGAAATGAGGGGATCTGGTTCAGACTGAGGAGATGAAGAAGAGACAGAGAACACTGTGTCTTTAAAAAAAAGCAAACCCCAAAGAAACCCCAAAACTGCAGGGCTCCTCTATTTTCTCAGTTACTGAACTCAGCAGTCTGACAAGTGGACTAATACCCACCTTTCATCATTGCTGTAGACAATGCTGATCTTAGGGACTAGCATATGGATTAACTATTGATTTGGCTTCTGTTTAATTGAGATCTTCAAAATAAAATTGTCCCATGCTGTGTAGTGCACATTTATACAGCCACGTAGGAAATATTTCGCTTTTGTCTTGCATATTAATCAGAGCTGCTTGGAGTGAAGTTGTCAGGGGGCCGTTACCACCTGAGACTTTTTGTTATTTGTTTTCTGACTGCTGGTCCTATTGTAAGAGGTGAATTCTGATTCTGATGTAGAAATTTTCATTTAACATGGCAAAGGCAGTCTGTCCACTATTGCTCTCCAGAAAGTGTTGCTGGTTTATTTACAATATCGGGTTATAAAAATAAACATACAGGATGAGTGAAAACTTGTTTCCTTGCTATAAGTGATCTTAACAAAGAGCTTTCCAGACTTGAAAGGCAGGGAGAGTAAGGATTATACGGGGATTTAGGTTTCTGCAGTAGGAAACCTTTTAAAACAGCTCATAGAGATCTTCTTTCTTGAATGGCTGTATTGACCTTTAATATAGTTGTAGCCAAAAAATTTTGGGGTGGTTTGCTGGTTTGTTTTTTTCAGTTTGTGAGGTTGTTCCTGCCTGTAGATTGAGAGTTGCTTCCTTTTGCTGTTGAAGTCTGAGCTCAGAAAGGAAGACTTAACTGCAATCTATTTCAAGAATAGTCTGAGGAGGAGGAAATTCCCTTCTTGTTGCTAATAGCTGGTGCAGAACACTCTGCTGGAAGAGGAGAATAGTTCAGTAAGTTAAAAAAAATTTATATGAAGTTTTAATTTCATACATTTTATTATTATCTAGAAATTTCATTGTGTGTATTGCAAACATAGGATGTTTTATCTTCTTTGTTAAGGGGGGGGGGGAAACTGGGGGCATTGTGTATAATTTTGAGCTTAGTAAATACTAATTTGGTGGTAGGGCAAGGTTAAAATGCTCAGTTAGAAAAAAAAACAATAGCAGATTAGCACTGCTTGTATGACAAAGCATCAGCCTAAACTGGTAAGGTACCTATGAGAGACCTTAGCAGTGCTTTTCATTATCCAGGAGTCTGGATTAAGAAAGAGAGGTAATTTTGCCCATCCAGTCATCTGTAATGTTCTTACCTTTTCACTTTGCTTTAGGGTACTTCCGTCAACAATTTAGAATCAAGGGCTCTGTTTAAATGTAAGCAGGGCAATCCAGACCTCCTTCAAGGCAGAGCTAGATATCCTAAGTGAGCATATTAGAATGAGAGTGTTTGTCTAGATGCATTTCTCTACCACTTTAATTGAAATTGAAAGCGTTCAAGGAATACCTAAATCTGTACTTTATCCTGAAGTATGTGCTGTCATGCTGGATGCAGACTGCACTGCAGGCTTTGGGCAGCAGACCTGGGTATGGAGCCAAGTTGTAAGCCCTTGTGCTTTGCCATTAGACGATGAAGGTGCTCCTGTTGCAGTGAGGTGTGTGTGCTGAAGCAGAGTGGGACCCTCTGAAGTTCTCCTGCCTCCTGCTTATCCCTCAAGGGGATGGCTCAGGGAGGAGGAAGCCAGGGTGAAGTGAGGCAAAGCCCAGGACCATAACCAGGTCCGGCACAGTCCATGCCTCCCTGGCTGCTCCTTTGCCAGCTGTAGAAACTGTGTCTTCATATCAGTGGCTGGGAATCCACTGCTGCTTGTGAGCCCCTTTTAGGAACTGTTATAAAAATGCCAAGAAGCTCTGCACCCCAAAAGTCTTAAAATTGTTGAAAAATCATATTTGTTCTTCTTTAGCCACCCCTAGCAACTGAGGTTTCTTTAAAGAAGTTAAAACAGATTATTAAAGTTATGTATATGTGGGAACCGCCTTGTGCAAATATTGCCAATCTGTATTAAATTTTGCCTTGATGGTTTAGCTTTGCCCATAAAACTTAATGTGTTGGGTTTTCGGGGGCTTTAAGTCAAAGTCAACAGTTTTTACGTATAATTTTGCAGAAAATTGTGATTTCTATACAGACTGGTGAGTTTCAGCAGAGTAAAAGGAAATTCATCCATCACTGGAAACCATGTGAAAATGAGTTTTACTTTTTTTGTGGAGTTAAAGCAATTCTCTTTTTATTTCTTTGCTCATTGATTAAAGTATAGGAATAAAAATTGCTAGGTTGTATTACAGTGGCTAGATCTTGAGAGTAGCTCTGTAGTAAACAAACTATGTAAATGCAAAATCATAATGGTGTGTTTTCCTAAAGTGGTATCATATGTTGATTAAAAGTTTGTAGGGACACAGAAGATCTTGGCTGACAGTAAGAAGGAGCATCTGTTTCCTAAGTCTTTTATCTAATGTGTGTAAAGACTTTGCCAAGTCACCAAGTCAAGTTCAAGTTTGTGTTTGGTGTTTTGTTTCGTTTTTTTTTTTTTTAATTATTATTTTTCTTTTTGTTTTGGTTTGCTTTTTTATCTTTTTATTTGTTTACTTTTCTTGGGGTTTTTTTGTTTGTTTGTGTTTGGTTTTGTATATCAGCTAGAAATTCCTTGGTTATTTTTCTTTCCATAGGCAATGGTAATGCATTCTTGGGTTATAAATCTAACCCATCCCTGTGAAGAAAATACAGTGGTGGTAAGAGGTAATGCAGGAGGTCCCATGTGCAGGTATATTGCACTAACTATTCAAAATTCTGCCAGCATCACAGCTTGTATATGATCTAAGACTTTATGTTTTGGACCTTAACCCCAGTAACTAAAGAGCAATTATAAAAGTTGAATAGTCTTTCAGAATTTAGCCGTTCACATTGGTGTCATTGTATTGAGTGTGAAAGCTGACAAGAGTGCATGTATCATCAGGGGAACTACAAAAACAAGCATCATGAGTTTTTAGAGAGTAAGCTGTACCATCTTACACTTAAGACCTATTTTGAGTTCTTAAGTAGAGTTTAAGTGGTTAATCAGTCTTATTATACTGGATTCCGGCAGATTCTCTTGTGGTCTAGACAGTTTTAGAGCTGTGGTGAGATCCAGCAATCTGAGGCTTCACCCTGAAAATTAATGAGATCTTAGAGAAAGACTGGCAATTTAAGTTGTTTCATGCCATTCTTACAGAGAACTTCTACTCCTCAGTGTTCCAGATCGGAGTTTGAGGTTTTCCAAACACAGCATCTAAGAGTAACTTTAACTTTTCTTGCCCAGGCCTGATAAAGTCTTTGGACTTTTCTCTCAGATGGGGTCTTACCTTAGCAATCTGCTTTGATGTGACTTCAGGCTTGGGTTTGTGCACAGCATTTTGCTCAGAGTTACCTGGGAGGAGAAGGCTGAAGCAGGAGCTGGCTGGCCACTAGATGCTGTAGACCAGTCAAGGACAGTTTGTATGAGCTCTCTAGAGCTGCACTGACTCCCAGTCTGCTGAGTCCTACTGTGTTTCTGATTTACGCAGTGCTGCGTGTCATCCTGTGTGGTTGGGCTTGTTCCAGTGGATGAAAGCAGTAGTTGAGGTCAGATAAGGCTTCGCAAGCTTCAGATTTAAATATCAAGAGACTTTTCTCCCGGTCTGAGGGAACATGAGCAGATTGACCCTTCAGAGCAAGTCTGAGCTTTTGATTCAAGGAGTAAGTTACATCAAAGAAATAATTTATCTCAACACGTTTTCAGTGGGAGACTCAGGTTTACTGAGAATAACTTTGTTTTGGATCCCCATGTAAACTGGCTGGGAATGTTTCTGTTTTGTTTGTCTGTCTGTTTTTAATTTGATTGTGTATCCTCTGTCATGGGAGAGATGTCTTACAAATGCAGCAAGAGAGACTGCTCTAGGAACAGCCTGTCTGTATACAGCAGCTCTCCTTTGGTACTCCCACCCTAACCACAGCGCTAACAGAATCAATCCTTGACTTAGGTGTCTCTGGAATAACTTCACCCCAATGATAAAATTTCAGGAGCTGTGTAGTGAGTGACTGCCAAGCAGCTGAGCTGGGATACAGCCGGCCAGGCACCCCAGCAGGGTGCTGCCAGCCCTTCGCCTTTGCCTTCCCTTTCTTGTCCCTTTATAAAATGCCACGCACCGAATCTCAAAAATACATGAGAAGTCCTGCGTGGCTGTGACCCCGGTGGGCGCTACGGCCGGCAGGGCTGGCCAGGAGGGGGCAGCAGCGTACCAGCTGCCGGCCCGCGCTGCCCGCTACCAGCTGTCCCGGTGCCCCGCTGCCCGCCACTCGCTGCCTGCTGCCCAAGCCACAGCTCCCGCCGTTATCAGCCGCCGGGAGAGCGTAGGACGTGCTTCTGCCTAAGAACATGCAGTTCTTTTGGGGCTCGTTTTGTTTTGCTGAGGAAGAGAAGCGAATTAAAATTTTTAAAAGAACCTTTTTTTTTAAGCAAACAAACGAAAAAGTGGTTTGCATGTTGTTAATATTCTATTGTCGAAGTCTGGTTTCTCTGTTTATCTGATTCTCCCTTACTTTCATTACAAGGCTGTAATTTGAAGCTGAGAAGGAAGTTTTGAAACAGACAATGGGTGGAGATCAACCTATTTTCTCAGTGCTTTGGGACTTTCCATGGTAGGAAACTTCTTTTGTTTTGCAAAAATTGCATCTGTTTCATTGGCGGGACGTTGTGAATAGCCATCTGATGACCACGAAGTGAAAAGCTAGGACAAGTCTTAAGACGAAGTAGCGAGCCAGGAAGAGATTTCCTTCTCTGCTGGGCTGTGTGCTTTGAGGGACACCAGCTTCAATGCCTGTGGGAAGTGGGTGCTTGCTTTTACTGTAGTAGTCACGCTGATGCTGAACAGCCTTCAGCTGTTCTAAACCCACAGCCCAGCTCTCTGCCTCTCACCAGGCCAATTATCCATTCTGTCCAGCTACCAACAGCTTTGAAATCTCAACCTTTTTACTTTGCCTTCATCTGCACATACTGCCATAGCTTTTCTTTGTGTGCTTTGGGGCGGGGGGCCAGGCTATATGAGGCAGTGTAAGAGAGATGTTGTCAGCAAAACATGTTAAAGATGATGAGCCAAGAGATGAGAGAAGAAACAGCTAAACAGGCAGTCATAGCATGCGCGTGTATGTTTGCGTGAGAGGAAGAAGCGCTACCTTCTTTGCATAGTGCCATATGCTGCACAGACCTGAGATCCTGGGGCTGCTCAGCAGAGCCCAGTGTGGATGCTGTGATGTGTCTACATGCATTGGGGTCAAAGTGTAGAGGGAAGCGCTGTTTGCAACTCTTCTGGCGCAGCCACAGCAACCACTCACAAAGTGTTGTGGACAAAAGTTTAAGAGCAGGCTTCATGCTTCAGTTTTCAAAGCATGACCAGCAGTCATGCAACAACTCTGTCTGATGTGGAATTGCAAACAGAAATGTAGTGCAAGGGAAAGACAAGACAGCCTGAGGCCTTGTAAAATGGCATTTTATGATGGTGACAGTCTCCATAGAATGTGTTCTGGGTTGGATTGTTTTGTTACGAGAGCGAAGTATTCAAGAAACTGATTGTCTTTTCTCCTGGCAGCAAAACAGCATGACAAAGTGTTGGGCAAAAATAGAAACAGGAAAGTCTTCAAACAGAGAATCTGGAACATGAGTCTAAAATTTAGGATTAACTATATACTTGGCTCTCGAGGAAAATTGTCTACATGGGAATCACACACTAGAACGTTGTGGAAATGTTCAGAAGAGTAATAGACAGTACATGTTTTTCCAAATAAGAAATTAATTTTATTTTATTCTCAGAAATATTTAAGGAAGTAAAACTATTTAAGGAAGTGACCATCCAAAAAGTCACATGTGCAGATATCTTCAAGAGACCAGCACTATCTTCAGTGAAGAGCTGCCTGTGTGTGGTTCACCTCCCATAACACTGGCCCTATATGCACTGGATGTTTAGTCTAATGTGTATGCTTGCTTTACAGTCATGGAGAGATGTCTCAGGAGACTAATTTAGCCCGTCCTAAAATAGTTGTCTAGAATGAGTGGGATTACTAACTTACAGCAGGTTTCTGTTTCACCCCTATGGTTTACTGGGTAGCTTACACTAGCTGCTTTTATTTTTGAAGGCTGCTAGGTGAGATGTGACATTTGGCTTCCATTCAGAGAAAGGAAGCTCTGGTATTCTTTGGTGGCATCTAAGAAGTCCTCCCATCAGCTAGGAAACAGCATTCTGATTTTCTGTTATTTACAGAGTCAATATTGCAGATGGGTGTAACTAGCTCTAGAAGAACCAGTACTTCTGCCAGCCTTTGCAGGTCTGAATGCAGGGGCCCTGGTCTCCAGCAGAGGATGGATTTAGCTGCTCTGTCCAAACTGCAGTATGCAAAGGTTGCTTATGTAAAGTGTTGTGAACTGTGTGTGCTCCATACCCATGAGGCTTTGGTGTTTGCTATTTTTTTCTTAACCACTTTAGATTTTCTGGGTCAAGAGTTACTGAGATACATCACTGTATATCATGTAATATGTGCATCACTTTGAAAACCAGTATTTAAGCAGTCAACAAAAGTGTTTACAAAGAGTCTTCTCCAACATATCCCAGCAGCACCCTGTTTCTGCAGTAGCTCCAAGTGCGTGACACTCCTTACTAGGCTGATATGTTTCTGCAGTTAACACAGAAGTACATAATCTCAGGTATGAAACTGCCATTGCTTTCCTGCAAGTTTGATAATTCACTAAGAACTACTTTCTAAAGTACTTGAAAATCTAATGAGATTCTGGATAGGCCTCTTTCAAGTCAGCCAGTCATAACATTCCTTGAGAAATTGCTAGTAAAAAGTTTCTTACTGTGCATAGCTGCTTAATAAGAGGTGTATTATTCTTGCCCTTGAAAAATCTCCTGACTTAAAAAAAAAAAAAAAAAGGCTCTTCTATTTTCTTGAAACAGGAAAGAAGCAGGGAGGTGGTTAGACATCTCAATAAGGTAAGGAAATAGTAAAAGCAAATTTCCAAAGAACTACACAGACAAAACATCTGATGCCTTCATGGAGAGGTAGGGTACAGTAGTGTGGGCAGATATATAGATTTCATTCTTCTAAATGAGCAAATTGCCAACGATCCTACTGCTACCCTTTTCCAGTACTACACTGTAGAGTACTGTGTGCTGATCTGCACAGCCTTGCCTGCCCTTAACCTGAGTCCCATAACACAGAGAGTTGGGGAAGGGCATGGGAGGCCTGGTGCCACCTTATACTTCAGCCTCAGTCATGGCACTTAAGGTCCTCCAGAGTAGCCTCTCCATAGTGGGGAGATAATGAGGGAGAAAAGATGACCTCAGTCCCCCAAAGCTGTGCATATCCCTTGTTCAAAAGGTTTAATAGCATTCTGACGGTGATAGCCAGATTTTCGGATGCTGATGCCATGTAAGATTTACTCTGCATTGTCCACCACCCCTGTGGAATAGCTGAAGCACTGCAAATTCATTCTCTAGCTTCCACTACACTAAATTTCCTGTGTAGACAAATTTTTAAGGCTATTTTTACAACAGATGAGATGATATGATTTAACATATTCTATGCCATGCATTCTCTTCCATATCCTTGCACCAGGAGATTTCCGTACGATTCTCACTGCATAGCAGAGTGTTTTGATTAGGTCTGGGGTTGTTATTTTTCTGTTGTAATGTAAGTGCTTCTATTTCTTTATGTTTAGCACGTAGGACAAAGCGTTACTGTCAGCGTTAGGGCTTTTTGTACCTTGATGAGTGTAAGAGCTGTTGTAGCAGGTCAGACCAGAGTTCCAGCCCTGTCTCAAATGCTGATGATTACCTAAGATCAAGGAGAGTACATAATGTTATTTCTGGAATACTCTCTCCGCTCCCATTAATGTATGATTAAGAGGTTGCTTGAAAGAAACCAAGGATTAAGTCGTCTTTTTCTTTTTTTTTTAACAGTGCTCAATGGAATTTTTTTCCATTAACTTGTTTTTTTTTATTTTTTTAAAGCTCTTATAAACTCAGCAACTGCAGTGTCCTACAGCAAGACGTTCCCCAGCTTACCAGGACTTCCACAGTGCTCTGTGAAATTAATATTCACATCCATGTATTTTTGATTAGCCTAGTTATTTCATTTGATGACCCTACAGTCTGTATAGAGAGAGACAATGAACAGTCTTTTCCTATTCAGTTTGTCTCTGTCACTCATGTTTATAGACCTCAAACAGATGTTTGAGTCATCTGTTTCTAGAATGGAGAGTCCTACATAATTTAGTTGTTCCTTGTACAGAAACTGTTCCATAACTCTGATAATTCATGCTGCCTTTGTCTTAACGTTCTAATTTCTGCTGTATCATTTTTGACCTGGCGTGAATTAAAACTGCATGCAATATTCAGAATGTGAGTAGGCTGTGAATTTGTACAGTAGCATAATGTTATTATCCGTCTCGTTCGCTATTCTCTACCTAGCATTTTCTGTTTGGATTTTTAATCACTAATGAGCACTGAGCTGAAATTTTCATAAAATGGTTATAACCTTAAACTCTCTTTTTGAGTGGTAATAGTCTATTCAAAGTCAATGTGCATCACTTTACATTTCTCTGCATGGTATTTCATCTGCCATTTTACTGCCTAGTCAGTGAATCTTGTAAAGTCTCTTCTTCATGATAAGCCCTTGTCTTTACTTCACTGAATATGGTAATGTTCTCAGCAAGCTCTGCCACATCACTGACACCCTCTTTTCGAGCTCACTAGTGTTGAGAGCTGGCCAGACCAGTGCATTCAACTGTGGTACCACTGGTACCCTCCATCCGCTGGGAAATTGTGCTATTATTCCTACGAGGTGTCATTCCTAAAAACTCAGGCTTTTATCAATGGGAGAATCTCCTCTTTGTTTCTTTATGGAGGGATGTTGCTACATGCCCTGTGGAAATCCAAGGGAACCCTATCGACTGCTTATCACGTCTATTCTCTCACTGGGCTGGGAAATGGAAATGCAGTTGTTGCTTCTGCTTTCCTCAACCCATATGATCTTGTGTTTCAGGTTCTCTCTGCAGCATTAAATTATTAATTTCACAGGACCATATTTGGGTTGTGCTACTTGCCTAACACATCGTCCACATGCAACATGTCAGGAATCCTGTTGGGGAGTGATCTATACTGCTTTCTGAAGTCAGGGGGAAGTGTTTATGGTTCTTATTTTACCTCCATCAGCAAAAGAAAATTAAGAGAGATAGTGCCTCTGTGGCTGAATTTGTGGTTTATTGAAAACTGTGGCAAAGCCCACAAGATGAGGAGAGAAAATAATGTTTGATTTTAAATTTCAACTCCTGGCTGCAGCTTTCAGCAAGCTTTTCAGGCTTGTGTCTGCCTCATTTTCTCCCAGCTTCCTTTTACTGCAAAAGGAGGCTGAATTACAACTCTGAACACTCCATGACTTAGGTTTTTTAGTACCTAAACAACTTAGGCTTTAAATGGCATGGATTTGAGCATAGTTATTATCAGATGTATATTATTTAAGAAGGGGCCAAAGGCACACACACACAAAAATAATTATTGTTTTAAAGTCTGAATGCATAGCAATGTTGGCTTTTTTTAAATAGAAGGTGAATTATTTAAGCTGTCTGCAAAGGGCTGAGTTTTTATATTTACATTTTATTGGGATCTCATTCCCTCAATGAACTGATAACCTCAGAATTCACAGTTACAAATAAAGCTGCTGTACTCTTACAACTGGTGACAACTTCTGCAAGATGAAGGGAAATTAGTCTTTGACCAAATAAAGAATACCTGTTGCATGGCAGTCCCATGCTGATGAAGACAGCTGTGGAACTCAAAACATGCTACCTTTCAACAACCAAGGCTTTATTCATGTCTCATAAACACTCACTGAGATTTGCATGAAGCTATGAAGAAAAGGTTTTTAATGATGATTTGCAAAGCACTGCCTCAGTCTTAATGTCTGTGACTAAAATCAAGCACAGTGTAAGACAGTGTTGAAAAAGGACCTCATGCTGCCCAGGAGGCCTGTTGTGGCCTTGTTCTCAAGAGGAATATTACTCAGACTCTTTAAGGTAGAAGACCACCCAGTCTGTTCCTGGCAGGTTGGGAAAACAAACAAATTACCTTCTTTGATGGTTGGGATAAGAAAGTTATTGGTAATTACTGCCTGTAGCATTTTACCCCCTAATTGTGGTATTCAGCCTGTATTTTTTGGCCGTGTTTAGGCAGTTCTTTAGAACACTGTTCATATTTGATTTAGGTGTTTCAAGTAATGTCAGACCTGTAAAAGCCATTCTCCATTCTGCAGACCGTCTTCTGCACTTAGGTTTACTCCTGTAGTGCTAGATAGATGATAGCTCTGGATAGAGCTTCTCCACTAGGATCCAGCTAGTCTTGATTTGAGCTCTTACAGCAAGACTCCTTACAAAAAAGCAGACTAAAAGCATTGAATGAATACTACTCATGGGTTGCAAACTCATCCTTCGCTTAGTCAATGCCCTCTTCCAAGGGCATTCCTGCATTACTCTGTACTGTGTGCGAGGATTTATAGGAGCTTATAAAACTGAAATGGGGGCATGTAGGTAATATTGTCGTCTGGTCTCAAAGAGATTTTGTTACTTCTTTCTTTCCAGCACTTTTCCCAGAATTTCTTCCAACTAGTAAAAGGATTTAGGTATCATTCCAGCTGCAGTGTTGCAGTACTATCTTTTAATGGCAGTTCTAGATAAAAAAAGAAAAAGATGGAAAAAAATGTGAATTTATCACTGGACCTTGTTATGTTAATTATGAAAGACTAAGGCAATAGTATGAAAATCATAAATAAAATTGAATAAATCACAAAGTTACACGTTTGCAGGTGAGTCTTGGAAATCAGAGTATTGCAGTATATGCATATGCAGTAAAAGCTGTCTGTGTTACCAAATAGTATTTAATAACCTTTTCCTTTGGAGTGAAGAAAAGCTGTCATTGTCACTACTTACTGCTTGGTCCCTATCCTCAGCTATGCTGCATGTAAAAGCATGTGCTATATTATGAGATATTTGTGTATCTCAGGGCAGACTGGCAGTTTGTAAAGGGAGGTAACTAATACAGTGCCATTTTATGTTGTCAGTGGAGAGCTCATCTGTGAGACCTCACACTGAAACGTTTTGTAAGAAATACAAAACAGTTGGAATTAAATCGTCTTGGGTTCTGTATTTATTCATGAGAGAGACAGAGCCTCTACCTCTGAATAAGCTTAAACCTTATATGACACCTGTCTTTGCTGACGTTGCTTATTCTTGCATTCACCCCAGGTAATTTTGTGTGCTTCCTGGAGCCTGATGAGGTGGATCATTGTTACTTCTTCTCCCTTTTTATCTCCTGCAGAAGTGTTGCAGAGAAGGAGCAGACTTCCCCTTGTAAAAGAAATAGGAGATGACACCAGAGTCACAGCACTGGAGCTCTCTTGGGGCCTGGACATTTTGATCTTACCCTATGCATGATCTCCCTTTTCAGGAGGAGGCCATGGGCGCCTTGTCCTGGCTGGGGAGAATGCTCCAGCCTCGTAGTTTGCCTGGGGGCTCTGTGCTGTCGAGCAGCATCCAGCTGCACCAGTGTTTTCAGAGGTAAACTTAGGTCACGTACCCCTTCATTATCACCTCAGAAGAATGGGTCTGATAATCCGCTACTTGTACTGCAAGAAGATGGGAAAGAAAGTGAATAGAGGCAAAGACTTGTTTTCCAAGATGAAAATGGAGACTGAGGTATAATGCAAGCCTTCAGGAGATCATTTGATGCAAGTGATTAAGGAGGAGGCTGGGAGGTGGCTTTCTCACTGAGAGCAGGTCCTGCAGCACTGGTGGGTCTGACTGGCAAAAAGGGAATAAAGCTGATTGCTGGAAATTGAAGTTAAGTCAGCTTTACCCTGAAGAAACAGGAAGCAGTTTCTTAGCACTGAGGGTAACTAAGCATCAGTCAATTAACTAGAACATAGTCTGTGAAAAGAGAATGGGTATATTTGCAAAGCCATGTTAGCTGAGGTGCAGCAAGAAAGCTGGGGTGGTTGTTTCAGGGTGGAGTGTCGTGGCAGTCCTGCTGCTGCTGGACATGGTGTGCCTGAGCCGTCAGCTCCATCAGCCACCTTTGTGGGCCTGTTTGCTGAAATGTCCTCAAATAACATGCTTGTAGCACTGTAAGCTCTTATTAAAGGCAATGATTATAATCAACTGTCACGCTTTAGCCTTTCAGCTGGTGATGTGCAGCATTCAGGAGGGTTTGGCACACCCCACCCCCTTCATATACCTTGAGCTAGGTGTGTTTCGGGGTGATTTTCTTTTTCCTTTAATTTTTTTTTCATGCATAAGAGACTGACTGTGATAGAGATAGTGAATGGATGTTTGCACCATAGCTTTGAGGTTAGGATAGTCTGGGATTTTTTTAAGGCGGGTGTCTGACCTGGGAAAGTAAAGGCAGAGGAAAGAACTTTCATCAAGTTAAGTCAGTTGGGAGCTTGATGTCCTTCACCTTCTTATTCTGATCATCTGGGTAGATCTCATTGCATGTGTGGTGGGGTCTGAAACAAACACTAATACAGATGCAGCTTTAATCTCCTGAGATCAGTAATGTCTTCTTCATCTCATTTAAGAGTTTGGCCTTCATGTGAGTATTCCATGTCAAACTTAATGGCTTGGAATAGATGGGAAGGAGAACAAGATAATCAAATGGTCCCTGTTGCCCTAAAGCTATGAAATCCTAAATACTGAGGAGTGAATTAATAAGCATGCATCCCAGTAGAACAGGTTGGGCAGGCCTGAGTTAGAACTGGAGTGCCACTGCTGTCACTGCTGATTGCTTTCTTATTAATCAGCTGTCTTAATGATAGTATCAGCATGGTCTGGAAAGGTCAGAGAGGCCCTTTTGAAGGAAGGGGTTTACATATTGGAGATGTCAATGATATGTTTACAAGTTGGAAGTCCTACACTAGCCCTCTACTCTCAGGAGCTGGTGCTCTACATGGAGCAGAAAAAAAAAAGCTTAAGAAACAGCAACCTGTGACCATCTTAATTGGTTTAGAAAATAAATTTGCATGGAAACAAAGCTGTAAGAATTTATTCTCCTTTTCTTTATCTCTTTTCAGACATTCCAATAGTACTGTGTTTGTGGCATGAGGCAGGGAGATGCCATAGTAAGAACAATTAAAAATGCCCAATTCATTAAACCACAGTGGTGCTGACCTTTCCTGTGGTTGTAGCCTGAAAAAAAGTCTAGTTCTTGCGAGTGACATTGTTGAGGAAGGTCAAATATATGGTTGGGTATTGCCTAGAGATGAATAAAATGAATAGTGTTCCCCCACAAAGAGTACTTTTCAAGAAAGACCATCATTATGAATTGTGTGAATGCTGTGGGTTGGCAATACTGGTACCATACCACTATTTACGAATTATTTTAGTTAAACCATTCTTTTAGCAGGAGAATATTTATCAGCATTAACTGTTGATAAGTAAGTAGTTATGGTAATTCACAACATAACTTGAACTAATATATTATTACTGGACCTGGCTCCATCAAAGTACACTTTGCATTTCCTATTAATTCAAGAGTTCACCTAACAGTCTTATAAATACCATGTGTACTTGGTAAGAGCTGAAATAAAGAATTTCTCATAATTCTTTTAAAGTATAATTGTACTTTGCAGAGAGCAACTCTAGATACCTTTGATCCCAAAAGCATGTCGCCTTGTACTTTTATGACCAGATCCTGCAGACATCCATGAAACCAGCAATAGTCAGTGTTTCAGGCGTTAAGTCTATTCTTCTGGCAGTGCTAAAAAGTTGGACCAATTTGAATCCAAGCTCTCACCAGAGCTCTGTTTAAGTGCATTCATCCAAAAGAGAACTTATCAAGACCAAAATGTTTTACACTGGGGAGAAATAGAATTTGAATGTAGAACAGATGGACTTAAGAGTGACCTTCTCCCCTCCCTTTCTTCTACCTCCCTCAGAAACAATTCCCTGCACAGTTCCTTCCCACCCACATATTGCTTTCTATTTGATTAAACTCTAGTGATTGAAATTTCCGTGAAAGGCTCATTTTCCTTTCATAGAGTTATTTGTTTGGTATCTTTACAAAAACAGATGTTCATATTTTCTATTTCTGTGTTTGCAGGCTGATCTTATTCCTTAGCACAGGTGATCTTACATGGGAAGTGTAAGTATGAAGGGCTGGCCAAGCTGGCCAGGCATGAGGAGGAGCTGTAGCATGCCAGGGTCTTCAGTTCAAAGTTGGCAGTGCTGGTGGCAATGTATTAATATTAATGTCTGCTTAGTACAATGGGATGACAACAACAGGGGGTGAAAAAGTCTGAAAAAAGGTGTTGCATTACACATGTCAGAAACACGCGTCCTGTAATTATGGTCACTTAGCTCTCTTTCATCTTACCTTGGGCAGTGGAAGTCATGTTAAAGTTAGCTTTGTTGGGGTTTTCCCAAATTAGAGAGGGAGCTAAAGTTACGGATAAAAGAGAAGAAGCACTTTTTTTTTTTCCCCCCCCCCTTCTCCCCACTTGAAGGTTAGAACTTCTTTGTGATGACCACAGTCCTTTTTCTCAGTTTGATTTAGAGCATGCACAAGCGTTTACTGCTTTCAGACCTTTTCATTTATTTAAAAAATTGGAGGCTGGTGGGGAGGAAACAGGAATCAAACTTGGCAAAGAGAAAAATTAGCCTATTTAAGATGATGTAGGTGTCCAGGTGTGAGAGTTGTGAGCTTGAGCAAAATGTCTTTTGAAGTGAATGAAGGATGTTGTGTTACATGGGGGTGCATAAGGCACTTCACAACACAGTACCTGTTGTTGGGAGTTGGGCTAGGACGCTGCATACTTCTTCATACCTGAGAGCTCAGCGATGCCAAGTGACAGGTGATTATAACTGCTCCCCAGAGCTCCATTTTTAAATGGAATTGGAGAGATGAATGTTCCTTCTGCCTGAATATCTCATCTTCAACCTCTTAGTGACCCTTTTTTAATAGTTGTCTAGTGATTAAGGCTGCTGGTGCCTCTTGGCACCACTGTCAATCTCTGAACTTCTCCAAAGAGCTGAAACTGGTAGGTTTGACAAGACGTGATGAAATTCTGTTATGGAGATGCTCATGATCAATTTCATTTTTTGTTTCCACTGGAGCGTTACCATTTCACTCGTTGGGCTAATTTTTCCTTGCAAGTATGAGAGTTTTTAACTGAACTAAAATGTATGGAGTATAAATACTGAAACTCTCCATGGATGATTTTAACAGCAAAGGTAATTTCATGATAGATAATGCCAGAGGTTGTATTAGATTGTTTGTCATTGTAAATTTTAAAATCAAGTTCAGATGTTTTCCTTTAATTTAATCACTGAATAGTTTAACCTTGCATTAGAAATAAGACTGAGTTCACTGAAATCAATAACTAAGCAGATGAGACCAAATGATCACAAAGTCCCTCTCCACATCCTAAAAATCTGTGGTTCCTTGTTGTACAATGCCAAATCAGCAGACAATTAATTTTAAAATAGAGTAAACCTCTTTCCCTCTACATCTACTTGCATGGATTCATATTGATAGGCCTCAGAGATTTTGTTCATTTTGCTTGTACAAGCTAGTGGTTAGTAATCCATAATCTTTGATAATATACTATCTGAACATACTTCTTTTCCTTTAGGTGTGAGTCTGGTTTTAGTTTTTAGCATTGGGAGACCAAACCAAGGACTGCAGTGAACTCTCTGAACACAAAGGAGAATAGAGATGTGCTCAAATGACCTGCAGCACTGAAGCTGCTCTCTGCTGGCCAAGCAGATACCAGAATTTCACCACCCTCTGTGATGTTTTCCCATAGTTCATTAAAATTACTTTCTCCATTTCAAATATCTGTTTGGTAGTGAATGGCCATCCACAACTTCTTGGCATGGAGGGGAGGTTTCCTGATACGCTGGAGTGTCCTCTTGATGCTCCCCTCCTCCAGGGTATCTGGGTGATCTCTGTCTGCATGATGGTTTGGACAGGTGCTGCAGTATGACCCGTTTGAGTGCTCATAATTCCTCCCAGCCTCCTGCCTTACCACTCCGGGTCTAATATTTATTTTGTTCCTGGACTATAGTAGGCTAGACAGTGTCAGGATGGTTCCTGCAGGGAGTATTCATTATGTTTTTCTCAGTGGCCACATGATTTCACATGGACATTGAGACAGGTCATTAGTTATGGGATGCTTCTTGTGATTTAGCTATTAATAATTAACTTCCCATTTTTTTAGTTGTGAATAATGGCTAAAGCCAAGAAAGCGTTGTTGTATATGATAAGTTTGAGTAATTGAGCATAGCTAGTATGTGTTAATTGTTCCTTTTATGCACATGCTAAACTCAGAAGTGTTTAAGTGGCTCTGGGACATTAATTTTAAACACAATTAAAACACCATAACCTGTTAACAGTTATTCTCTGTGCATTGTTTTGATATTGATGGGTCCAGATCTGAGCACAGTAATTAAAAGGAAGCACTGTTATTGTTGATCCCACAGATAAACAAATGCTGATTTCGTGCTGTGAACTGGTTAATCAAGTTTATTTAACTTCTTGTTAGTGATTCATCCCAGTGGCTGTGCTGGGAACCTCTTTATTTGAGCCTAACAGTATAATGGTTCTGGCTGTCTCCAGTTTCTCAGCTGCTAAAGGCATTTCACTAATTGCTTTAAATACACTTTGGTAACATCTTAAGGAATGGCATTGTTACACATATTAATTAAATCCAGTTTGGGATCAAGGCCTTTTCCCTTAAAGTGAGGACATGCTTTGAGACCTTGCTGTCCCAACTGTTCCCTGTCCTGAGCAGCAGCAGCAGAGGCGATTATGTTTCCTCTGAGGCTGGGTGGGCTCTGTTTGATTTTAATGATACTGCAGCATGCCATGTTTAGCCTCAGCATTTGTCAGTGCTCTTTAAGCCCGTTAAAGAGACTGCTTCTGCAGCTGCAGCAGCTTTCCGAAGGGGACACTCAGTTTTCGAGTCACATGCCCACAGACAGATGAGCAATGTCTCTTAGATCATCTCTGCATTTTGGGGTTCCATGTTGCTCAGGCCCCTTAGCAGCATCAGCAATACCATTTACTGTCAAGTCTCAGCAGTGGGAGAATCTTGCCGTGGCCATGAAAGCGTTTCAGACCAGGTCGGCACTATCCCAAAGGACACCTGGTGGCTCACTAGAACACATCAGTGAAGAAGTCAATAGATCAACTCTCTGTCTTGTGCTTTTGGCTCTGGAAACCAGTGGTGCTAGAGAAAAATAGATATTTTAATGACTTTTTTTTTTCAATCTTAAACTACATTTCTAGGAGGTTTTTTTTCCCCCACTGTGGATGGAGGTAAAACCTCTAAAGGGGCTAGAGAGCATTGATTTTGATTTTTTTCAGGTTCTTGGTACAAACTGCACCAATCTCCAGAGTTAACCCTGTTTTTGTACAAGGATGCAAAAGCACCTTCCTTTTAGGCATTTGTCGGCAAGTACGTTTTGTTCTTTCCATTGCATTACTTCAGAATAAGGTCTTTTAAAATGCACTTAGTTTCCTAAATCTCAGTTTCTGAGTCCTGTGTACAGGTAATGCCTTGGTACAGCTTTCATGTTGCTACTCTGGGCAGCCACACTGGCTTTCTTTTCCCATCAGGGGTTTCTGAGTTGAAGCTGGTGGTATTCAGTGATCGCTATTCCTGTAAGAGCCCTCTTCTCCTTCCAGCTGGCTGTGAATATAAGTTGCAAGAGGCTCATTTCGCTTGTCCAGACTCTGGAAAACCTCAGTGTTAAAGGCACATTCCTCCATGTCACAAAAGGCAACATCAGATAAGTGGGATGCCTGGACATCACTTCTTAAATAGTCCACAGTCAGAATGAGCAGGAGTAATCCAAGGCCAGTAAAAACATTTCTGTAAATAAAATGTGTATTACACTGTTTTCTTTATGTTGCAGGGCAACTATAGGAGTGTTCTGTGGGGAACACTGCACCACAGACCTTAAATAACAGTCCTAATATTTAGATTGTATTTTCATATTTTCTGTGTTTTCCATGCCAGATTTCTGGGACCTCTGCCAGGCTCCAAGACCATATAGAATTAATTGTTAAAAAGAAAAAGAAATATTTCTTAAGTGCTAGAGGATATGCATGTCTGATCTAATGAACAATAGTTTGTTCATTTATTAATCATTAATTGTAATTCACTCAAATGTTTTTCTGTCTGAAAGGGGGAGGTCTGGGACATAGGAGAGTGATTCTCCTTGGGCTTCTGTATTGAATTGATATATACACAAAACATTTCTGCATTCCACAAAACATTTCTGCATTCAATAATCTAGAGTAGATAGCATGACATTTCTGCCAGACAGAGATGTAGAAGGAAATGTAGGGGAATTTTCCTAGCCTGTCTGGACAGGGTGGTTGAGAGGTCATTGCAAGCAATTTAGCTGACATTATATTGAAGTCAGAGTTGAAGAAAGCTTGGAAGACCAGATTATGCTATGTTGTCTGTTTAAAAAGACATCCAAGATACTAACTGTTATCTAGTTTTGCAGTATGAGGTTGATTTACATGAGAAATCACATATTTTTATTAGTATCTCAGTTATGCTTTGTTCTTAATCTTACTCAGAAGTTGTCTGTGGATAAACTTTATGGTCTTGATGCTGTAACTCAACACTCAGGCTGTTCCACCATCTCTGGCTCTGCGTTATGATTTTGATAGGCTAATTTGGTCTGATATTCTCCACTAAATCAACACATGTGGCATCTACTGGAATCTGTGGGATTTGATCTTGTCCTTCTCAGCCATATTATTTTTTTGCCTTGCAGCCTGTTGGATCTATTGATTCTCATGCAGGCTTATGGCCTCTGATCTGCCAGAAGAGAATTAGGTATATGTTTCTATATGCTTTGCTACTGAGGCTTCAAAATCCCTCTTAACCAAAGTCCCTGCTTACATATTGCTACCATTCATTTTTATTGGCTTCACTAAAGTTGAATTCCTGTATCTTGATTTTTCCCTAATTCATTCTCTGAGCAGCTTGAAAGAATTCAGCAGAAGACAAAACCTCAAAGCCCTTATATAATGAATTACTTTTAACCTAGACGCTAAAAAAGACAGAGGAGCATTTATCAGGAATGTTTGTGGGCTTGGTGGTTACGAGCTTAAAAAAATATTCTGTGGAAAGGCTTTTGTCCCATGACAGAGATTTAAAAGGCTACGGATTTGGATTCCAGCAGAGACTCGGGCCTGTAATCATGTTTGAAATGTTCCCTTTCATAAGGCTCCCTGGCTGCAGCGGGAAGCGAGCCGGCTGAGGGGCTCGCCTGCAGAAAAGCCCATCACCTGTTGGGGCCCAGGGCTTGGGGGACGCGTCCGGCCGCCGCCGCCCGCGCTGCGGCGAGGAGCTCGGGCATGCGGGGCGCTTAGCGCTGGGGAGCTTGGCACCGGGCAAGGCAGACTTTTCTTTCTCCTCCCCGAGACTGGCGCTGACAGTCCGGGCGCTGCGGCTTCCAAGTTGGAGAGGGGAGTTTGTGCGGTAGGCAGGGACAATGGAGGAAAAGGAAAGCCAGAAACTTGAGATGTGCCTGGCTTGCTCGACAGACAGCAGACAGATGAAGGGTAAGTAAGAGAATCAAGCAAACAAGGGAGTTATATTTAAGCGTGCCCCTCGTTGGTGCTTTTTGTAACTGGAGGCAGAATGCATGCGGGAAGAAAAAAAAACCAAAAAAGCATGTCTTTCTTGTGCTAATGGCTCTGCAGATTTCCCAACACTCCGACTTTGTGAGTCTAACTTTCTCTTTAGGGAGATTCCTGACAAACCTTCAGAGCAGGGAGCATGCAGGATTGCTGTCACTGTTCGCGGAACGCTGCCTGCTGTGAAGGGTGCTGCTCCCACGGGGGGGGTAGAAATCATGTCCCGTTCCCTTTAAATGCTCGGCATGCTTCACCTATGGCAGGGAAATAGCTCGTCTTTCATAAAAGTACATTTGAGATCATCTTTTCCTTGGGGTGTCTTTTAAAAGAGGGAGATCCACAGCAGATTGTCACGGGGTTAGTTTACTTTGTGTGAAACCAGTTTGGTTTGTTTTGGAGTGAAGCCAGGGAACTGTAAGCGTGGTTTTCACGGTGGGTCGGCTGTGGTGCATTTGCACTATTACTGTTGTTCTATATGTTTTGTCTAAAAGCTAATGAAAACTATTTCCTGGGGAATTTTACGTGGGTTTTTCCACGTGGAGCATCCCATTCAGGTAGCATGACAAATCACTAATCTAAGCTATAGCTATTATAGTATTTGTGGAGCACCTGTGAACATTCCCAGTTCATGTGTATTGTATTCCTCATAGGCACTTCAGAAGAAGTTGTTACTGTGCTTCTGTGAAACAAATACGGTATGGTCCGGTACATGTGGCTTTAAAAAAAAAAAATCACATGTTTATGAGTATGTAATGCCAGTAAATAGTGCATAGAGAATTTAAAAAGAGAAAAAAAAAAAACCCCAACCAAAAAACCCTCTTTTGGGGGGGGGAATTAATTACTTGATGCTCTTTTGAGTAATCTTTTAAGTTAAATTACTGGACAGTGTAAGTCACGTGCTTCTGTGTCTGTATACATATATGTTTAGTGGGATGGAAATCTTCACCCAAGGGATGTGTCTAGATAGGGAAAAAAAAAGAAGCCTTCAGTAACATATTTCTACTGTATGGGTTTTATGAAGGTGCCTGATATACATGTGGAGCTAGAAAATCAGAGGTCTGACCAGACTGATTCTGTGCTTCCAAAAAAATTTGAATGCTGAAAGCTTATAACCAAATGTAGTAGTTTTGGCTCATATCCAATAATGACATTTCAAAGTTCCTTGGAAAGAGGGCTAATTGTAAAGATGGTGGAGTAAATTAGAAAGATCCAGATGATCTCAGATTTACTGCTAGCACAAATCTAACAAAGGTGGGTTTGACTCAAACTGTTAAATTTGTATTATTTTCTAAACTTTAAGTACTGAATGTAATTTGCTTCAAGGCTCAGTTTCATAGTATCAGTATGGGTCAAGTCCGTACTTGTTCCTTTCTGAAATTATTCTGACAGTGTTCTTCTCTTGTGTCACCTGGGTTGCAAAACAGGGCTATTAAAATCTTCACAACATTTAAAGTAATGAAGCAAAGTGACTTTCCTGACCTTTGTAGGCTTCATGGAGGGTGTAACTTAGAAAAACTGCATAGCAGCATGTCTTGAAGGACTTCTTCCATTTTTTCCTTCTTTTTTTTTTTTAATTTCTAGCTCACAGCAATTAATCCTTCATGATAATCTTCCTGATAATCCTAGGCATACTGCTTCTACACTGCAGAGTTGGGCCTTTCCTGCAGTTATATCCGCTGTAGTTATTAGTAATGTTACAAAATCTTGAACTTTGTTTTCATATCACAGAAGCAACTCAACTGTAAGGGTTACTCAAGCCTTTGGATAACCAAAGCCCTCCACTGTCAATCAGCAAGTCTTGCTTTTTGTTGCCCTCTAGATTTGCTACTTTATTCAACAGAAAGACCTTCAGGTTTTGCTTCTGAATATGAGGGAGGGAGAGAGGGAGACAGGTTTATCTCACACCTCTGTGTTTTCCATTGGCTTGTCTTTATTCCTTTCCCAAGGATGGTACTTGCATAATTCATCCTTTCGCTACTCTTAGCTCTCTTCTGGGAACCATCACGTGATCCTTCAGACATTTTGCAGTTATCTGTGAGAATTGATTTTCTAGGCCTATTATCTTCACTTGGAAGATACAGAAAGTTTGCCCACACTGTTATTGAGCAACTCCAGTTTAGTTTCCCCTCCCTATAGCACTGTGGGCCACACAGTAGCTGTGGAGCTTATGTGCCGCAAGGTACACAAGTGGGTTTCACCATGCCAACGTACAGCCTTGCCATGTAAGTCACTCATCCCTGTCTAGGAAGTGGCCAAGGAAGACTTTTTCAGCACTTACTAGGGGAACAACCCATATTCAAACATGACAGGGAGTTTGGTTTGTAAAGACAGTCATGTGCTGCTGTGTGCTGTAACGCCGTGGGATCATGCTGAATGCCCAGGTCAGCTCACTGGCAAGACTAGCAATTAGTTTGCATAGTTTACATTCCTTTCTTTTCACTGGTATTTATACAGTATTTTCCAAATATATGGAAGAAAACAGAATTTGTTGATCTTTCTAATATAGTATAAGAAAAATATGCTATTTTTGATTCTTTCAAGGTTTCATCCAATATTGGTAAACCATATTTCAACCAATAGTGGTAAAGCACTTTACTCGACACATCTCTTTATGTTCCAAATAATTAGCTTTTTCTTGAACTACTGTAATGACCAAAGTGACGAGTAGGGAAAGGCTTTACATGAGAGAGATTTCAGACCTGAAATACGCATTCATGAGCTCTCAGTTGTGTTTGCCAGTGTAGGGTTTACCTGCCTTCTTGAGGGAAGTGCCTGCCATCAGTTCAGTGATTGAAGCTGCTGCTGTTACCATACTTGAAGGGTTTATACCAAATTGCTGCACTTAGTCACCCATGCTCATGCTGACTCCTCAGGCTCCAAGGAAATCCCTTATTTATGCCTGCTGCCTTTGTTCCAATAGCCTCAGTGATATAACCTCCAGGCTCCTGATGCAACAAATTAAAGATGGTAAATTCTAGCCAGCCCCATCCCACCTCTTGTTCCTTCTGTGTAAAAACCATTGAAATGACTGTGCAGCTTTCAGAAACCCATTTTGACTGACTGTATCTGGAGTGGCTGCACTTAATTCTTGCAAGCAAAACTCTCCTTTTTGCCACTTTTCTTGAACAAGCTGAGTGTACCTGGTGGTCAGTGCTCTGAATTGTCAGGAATTGGTGAGGCTGGATGTTTTTTAATTGAGTTGTGCTTGGAAAAGTTGAGTGTGTGAGACTGTGTGTGTACGCACATGTGAGGCTGCTGCTCAGAAAGTTTAACCAGGACCGTGCTTCAAAGTAGGTCCCAGAAGGTGCTGCGGATATTGGAGATGGCATTTTGAATCTGCAAGAGTAAAACTTCCCTGTGCACCAAACCTGCTTGGAGTTGCGCTCATCAAAGCATAGTACTGCTCGCAATCTGAGCTTTTGTGTCCGGTTCTGCTTTCAGGATAGTTTTCCATGTACGCAAATGAGAAGGTGCTGTGGGTATTTTGAAGTCCTTGAGCATTAACAGTGAGTTTACAGAAACACGCAAAGTCTTTGAGGAGCTACGAGGGCCAAGTCCTGTGAAACCTAAGGGAATTGGTTTCTCATATAAATTGGCAGGACATGACACCAGCAGCATCTCCACTGATAGAGGATTTACTTTATTATCAGAGCTTGATGTTAGGTGGGACTTGGCAGGCAACTGACAACACACACCAGAAAGCTGAAAAGTCCTCGGTGTAAATTGGTAGGCTGGGTGTCAACCTGACTAACTGAATCATAAAAAGAAGCAAGTAGGTGCCTGTTTCCAAACAGAAGTGCTGTACAAATGACAGTATATAGAGTTGCTGGGCAGATAAAGCTCCAGAGGTGAAAAATGTCAGATAGAGAGAAATAGAGATGTATTTAAAAAAAAGTAGATGAAGGAGTTTCATGCTCCTGGGGAGGTGCTGTAAAGGGTTAATGCTCACAGGGACATCTGAGGCTGCCTGGTAAAGATGGGGAAGGCTACATCAGACTTGGAGAGTCCTTTTTCAATGCTTCTGTGTTTTGTTTGGGTTTGGGTTTTTTTTGGTTTTTTTTGGTTTTTTTTTGACAAAGGAGTGAGGGTTTTTTCCAAAGGTATTGGGTAACAAGGTTCCAGACTACACTTTTTCATACACCAGAGGGTTCATGTTACACAGTTACCTGAAGATAAGCCAGCACTGACATACCTTTGGTGTCTGCCTACCTCTTTTCAAATGAAATCCTGGTTTTTGGGTTTAAAGTAGATTTTAAAGTTGTAAAATTTATCTGAGGTTTGGTTGTTTTCTTTTTATATCACACGAAACTTGCTTTTATTCTGTTTCTTGAGAAATTCTTTATTGGAAAAGTGATGTATTATTTTCCAGTCCACTGTCCTGAGACATATAAAATCTAAGGGAGGTCCATGAAATTTAAAACCAGACCATAGCCAGAAATCAGGAAAAAAAAGCCTCCAAAACCCTCTTATTATTTTGCAGGTGTTTCAGAGCATTTTGAAAACACACTGAAAAAAAGATTAAGGATTTCAAATCTCCTTGTCAAAGGAATTTTATCAGTTGCTATCCTTAAGGTTACTAGTTATGGGGCCATTAAGTATACTGGAGCCTATTGAAGAAACTTGCTTCTTCTCATGGAAAGCATCCTGTAGATTTTAAAGGTCAGGGAATAAGGGCCCTGTCAGATCTTCTTTTCAAGTCATACAGTATAAAAGGAACATCTACTCTAATGATGCTCACTTTTCTGTGAGGCGATACTGTGGTTGTGTGTTAAAAGTAGGTAAGTACTGTGCATAGCTTATGTAAGTGATTATTTCCGGGCCACTTCTTACAGTGTGTATGTGCCTAATATTGCAGAATATGCCACTGAACACTACCAGACTTTTACAAGAACCTAGCTTTTATATCGATTATTTTCCTTTTCTTATCAATGTGAATGTTGGGATTAAGTTCTAATACACTGTTTGGATTTGTTTGGTTCTTTTTCAGACCCAAAAAGCAGTTTGCATGTGACATCACTAGACGATGCAGAATGTCTCCGATCTAAAGAGCACCTTTCAACCCTGAGCAGTCACAGTTCCTCTAATTCAAAGTCCACCCGCAACATCCCTCGAAGACATACAGTAGGTGGCCCTCGCAGTTCCAAAGAAATACTGGGAATGCAAACCTCAGAAATGGACAGGAAGAGAGAGGCTTTTCTTGAGCATCTGAAACAGAAATATCCCCACCATGCTACAGCAATAATGGGACACCAGGAGAGACTGAGAGATCAGGTATGAAAGTGAAATTTGTATCTTGCTTTTTGTTAAACAATCCTTGTAACTCGTACAAAGTTGAATGTTACCTCATTACAAAAGGTGAGAATGTAACAAAGCATTAAATAGTTGTTGGGGTTTTTTTTTGATGTAGCCAAAGATTCAGTTGCTCCCTTGAAATTCAAAGAAACTATAATAAATATGAAACTATTCATCATTACCTTGGAACTGTTTGTTGAAGCTGACATTTTTGAAGAGCTTTTCATTTTTTCAGAGTATACACAGAGAAAGGGATGAAGGTGAGACTCTTGATCTTAGTATATAAGTCTCCATCTACTTTTCACAGCTGAAGGGAAAATATGGAACAGCTGTTAACTTCTCTTACACTTTGAGTATTGGCACCACTGCCTGTGAGTAAAGAAAATATCTGTAGAATATGTCTGTATGCTTTAGCCGGCTCTGTTACCCTTTCATTTGTTTTCTTTGCTATTTTTGAGTCTTTTAATGCAAACAGAATGGACTTATCCACAGGTATCTGCCTCCTCCAAGCTGTTTTGACATCCACATCGGTCTGTCAGCAGCATACCTTAAGGTGGCTTACTTCTTCCCTTCCTGGAATTGCTTTTCAGCAGTGAAAAGTACTGTAGGGTCAGAGGAGATGTGACACGCTGATGTATTTCTCAGAGCAGGTGGAGGCTGCCATCACGCCAACCTTCAGAATTCAAGGAATGCTGTGCAGGGTTCTCTTCACAGCGTAACTCTGGGCTCTGGTTTTGGTTGCAATGATAGTTTAATCTGTTGAGCTTTACAGACAATCTACTTTCTATTTCATCATTCTGTTATGGTGGGGTAGTTTTTGTTTAGTTTTGGTGTTTGCTTGTTTGTTTTGTTTTATTTTACAATCAACCAACAGCATTTAGAGTTCAGGCTCAAAAATCTTGTGCCCATTATTCTCAGTTTGAGAAATGATTGACAACAAACCGTGGGGGTGTGGGGGTAGTGTTTTATAGGTATTTCATCACTAACAGCAAATTAATTTTAACTAAGGAATAAAAACAAGTTGGAAAAAAATATTGTACTCTGTTATGGGAGTTCTTACTGGATTCCCAGCCTCTTTTGAAGCCTTAGAAGCCTCTGGACATCACTACTACAGGTTTGGAAAAGCTGTCATCTGGTAACTCCTCCTTACAACTTGTCTTTGAGTGAGTTTCTAGCGAGCCCAGGTGTGATCACTGCCTCGGAAGAGAACTGCTAGAATCCATATGTATCCAGCTAAAATTGCTGCAAGACTTCAACTCTAACAAGGATATATTCCTTACTTTTAAACAGTTTCCTTTGAAAGTCTTGATTTTTTTTTTTTCCCCTACTCACTTATCTCTTCCATGAACTTTAGTGACTGTGTGGAATGTGCTGGGTGGTGGATAAAGATAGCACACAAATTAAATAAAGGGGGTGGGAGAGGGGGTGAAATCCAGAGATTAGATCTTTTGGAGTCATGTAAATATTTAGTTGCAGTGTTGCAGACACTGCAAACCCAGTTTGAACAGCCTGCAGCATTACACCCTACACATTTTGTAATTTGAGCCTTTTCTGAAGGCAATAAATTACCAAAGGAATGCAGTAACTGTTCCTGCTATTTGTTTAAAATGTGTCATCCTTGCTAATTTATTGAGGGTAAAAATCATGCGAATGTCTTCTGCTTCTATTTTTTGATAATTAGATATATGTATGTAGTGAGTTTTTAAATAATTTTAAAACAAAACAACTTCAAAATTACACTTAGAGCATCAAGCTCTATATCTTTGGATTGGGAAACACTCAAGACTCCATCCTTTCAGCATAATTTAAAAACCCCTATAAACTCAACAGAAGCCACATGAACAATATGCAGAAATAAGTTATACCAGTTGATTGCAAGAAATTTGCTTACTTGCTATGTAATGTATCAACAGCCTGGCTCATCAGATGCAGTAAGATAATTATGGTCATGGCATGACAGTTCAAAGGGCCTTCCTAGTGATTGCATCTATGTGTGCATACATATCTGTGTATTTTGTGTGTGTTTGTATGTGTGTATATATATATGCTTCTGTGTATAGATGCACATAGGTTAGTGTATATATACACATAGCTATATGTGTATATGTATTTATGTGTATCAATAATGCACAATCTGTGTTTAGCATACATACTTCCTTCCCCCTGCCCTTTATATATGTATGTCTGTAACAGTGGTATAGAAAACAAACTGCATACATGTAGCAGGTATGTATGTGTAACATATACATATATCTCACATAAAAAAAATATGTAAGATGTATGGAAATGAATTAAAAAGTCATGTTTTATTTTCCAGGTTGCTTTCTCCCTTCTTATGTCTCTAGCTGCTCCAGTATCTGGAAAATGGCAATATTATCCATGGTGGGAATTTCCCCAGTGTGGGAGATGGATCAAATACAGTAGCTAATGCAACATCATTTTCTAATCTCTGTGTCAAATGGTGCAGCTGGAACATAAAACATCCCAATGTTTACAGTCAGGAGATAGTCCCTTGCATATCCTATCGTTTGTCTTCCAGATTGCACTAAAGCCTCTCAGGTCCACAACCAACAAAAATGGGCCAAAAAATCAAGCTTGGTAATTGTCTCTTTTGTTGTGGACTTTCTTCTTTTGTCTGTTTTAACCATCATTATCTGAGTGTGTCAAACTGGCTGCTGGTTTGCAGAAAATAAATATCAGGAAAAAAAATGTTGATGTCACATCACACTGTATCACCTCCACTAGCAAGGTCAGCTCTCAATGTCCGTATCTTCCACTATGTATTAACATCTTCCTCTAGGCTTCATTTATTCAGATGAATCGCTCCCTGGATGTCCCTCCTGAGGACCTGTTTCTACCCTTGATAACCTGCCACAAATCGGAAGTAGAGTTGTGGCCAGGTAAAATGCCAGCGGGGATAACAGATATTAACTAATGTGGTAACCTGAAATGTCCCAGCTGTGCATGCAGATCATCCCTCCTTCACCCCACTGTTTTGTTCCCCTGTTTGTGATATCTTCTTCTGGAAAGGAAAACTCACAGAGAGAGGGGCCATCTTTATATGCACAAGGGCCTTGGGATTCTGCTGTGAGGCAAATAATACGCAGCTTAGTTGTTCTGCACGGTAAACCATGCCAGGGGTGAGCAGGCATGCCATGCCTTGTGCTCCCCAAAACACCTGCAGGGGAACACAGCTCCCCATGGCCACAGCTCTTCCACCCACAGCCCAGCAGTTCGCCCTCACACTGCAGGTTTTCCCCTTTGCAAGACAACCCTGCAGCCAGGCCTCAGAGCTCCTGCCACCTGGAAGCCTGGAGAGCTGAGGAGTAACATCTTCATAGGGAATGCAAGTTTCTGCAGGAGTTTTGGATATCTTACCTCTGAAAAGGCTGTCTCGTCTATATTAATGAAAGCAAAGTGCTAACACAATCCCCAGGAAAGTCAGAAAGGAAAACAGTTGCAAGTCTTCTCAAGTTTGAGATGGTGTGAATCATCTGCTGCTGAGCTCATGGCAGGATGTGGTCACTCGCTTAGGTGCTGCTGGTTCCAGTCAGCAGAGAAGGAAAGAGCAGAAACAATAGTAAAAGCTGGGCCAGCAGCTGCAAGAATAAAAAAGGAGTTAGCAATTAAGAGGTTAAAATGCTAACCTGGCCAGGGGAGGGGGTAATCTCTGCTGTGAACCTGTTTTACAAGTTACCTAGCTAAAAAAAACCCCAACCCTTTCTAAGGGGCAGAGAGCAAAAATGAGCATGTAGAAGTTTTTCAGAGCCGCAGCTTATGAGCCTGCCAGAAGAAAATGAGCTGGAAGGTTTGTCACAGCTTTCTTTTCTCATTGTTTGACTAGAAAATACAGTGGGAGGTGTGGAGGGGTCAAAACCAGCTCTAGTGTTTCAGCCAGTGCTCTGTGAAGAGCAAACGATATTGGCAAATAAAATGAGATTTCCATCAATTTAAGAAAAAAGACAATTCTTCCAGTGCCTGAGTGCCTAGAAAATGGTGGCTGAGGGTTTTTTTGTTACGTTCAGTTAGGTCTGAACATGACAGGTAACTCTGGCATCTGGGCAGGTGTGGTTAAGGTTACCATGGAGATCCATGATGTCATGCTTGATAGAGCATGTCAAGACAGCTAATCTAACATGTAGATGTTCAAAAAGTCCTATAGGCCAGAACTAAGCTTTATGCAAATAACAAAGTTACGCTGCAAAAGGGCAAAAGAAAACACGGCTGAGATATGGCGTGCGTTTTACCTGGCAGCTTGAAAGGATTATTACAGGATTCATCATAAATTAAAACTTTTGGAACTAAAGGAAGAGGATTTCAGACCGTCTCTGGCCTCACCTGCGGAATCTCACATTTCGGTAAATAAGCCTCTTTCTCTTTGTACTTGCTATTAAAAAAATGCTTTTGAAATCATGGAGTTTGCTTCACCACGTTGTTCCTCCTGGCAGCAGGACTGAATCAATAAAGCAAGTTTTCTGGCATGGCAAGTTCCCTTTTCTCTTGCGAAAACGAGTTCTTTATTGAATGGACTGAGAATTCAGAATTATTTAAAAAGACATTGTAATGTATTGTGTTGATTATATGAATCATGCTGAAAAAATGTCCTAGGTAGTGTTTTGGAGGAGAAACTACGAAAGGAGACACTGTATTTATTTGTAGATTATTGCCAGATGTCTTTCCTTTAACTGTTAAAATAGAACCCTAAAATTACAACAGCATTTATTCTATGATTTGATATCTGCCAAAATACCAAAGCTTTTCTTTCTTCTTCTTCTTTTTTTTTTTTTTTTTTTTGAAGGATCATAATATTAGTTGGCTCAAATGACTCTCAGTATGGGCTTTGATATCATAGTGTAATGCAGGGGCATTTCTTAATAGTTTTTTGTTTTGTTGTTTTTTCTTGGGGAAATCTACATTCGTAAAGGGTAAACACATTTAGAGGTAAAAGTCCAGCTGCAGAAAGGGTGTTGGGACTTCTGGGTTTAGGTGTAAACAAAAGGGGCTATTTTCAGTCCCCCAGGAGAGAGAGTAAAATCCCTGGGTTCTTAGTTGCAACCACTTTTGTGCTTACATCAGTCATGACAGATCAAGTAAACATCAGAACACAAGGGCTAGCCCCCCTGCCCCCAGCTCTGGCACTGCTGTGATATGGTAACGGGAAACAGGTTTAGGGCTACAAAGTTTGTGGGTTCAAATTGCTCAGTAGGAAAAGGGTTAGGTCTAGGTGGCACAGAGTGGGGGCTCGTGATAGTTAATGCCTGAGCTTAGAGGTGCAAAAAGAGAAAAATCTTAGGTTCTGCCTAAAGACACCTGAGAAATGTAAACTTGAGAGAAACTCCAGTTCAATGTGAATCTTCAGTAGGATTTAGGGAATGAGGAGGCTGCAGAATATGGTAAGCAGATTATCTAATTCCAGATATAAAAAAAGGGTATAAAGGTTTTATGATGTTCTGCATTGCTTGATCAGGCAAGGTTAAATAAACTGGTTTTTGGAACATGCATTGATTATGAAAGTGAATGGATAGAAAGGAGTACAAAGTGAAGAAATCAGTAACTTTTTTTTTTTTTGGTCACAGGACTTTTGCTTTTACTCCTAGTTAGATCTTGAAACTAAGTCAGTAATGGGAATATTTTAGAATTAATTTCAATTTAACCTTTCACCCAAAGTCTGAGAGTTAATTATTTAGTACTAGAATATGTACAAATGAAAATGTGTTAAATGACCTAGCATATTTTGTATTCATTACGCTTTTGCTGGTTGATGCCATGAAATTGGCTAGGGAGAAATTGATTTAGTGTTAATATTGTGTGAATGATTTTCTGTTGTGTACCAGGTAAAAACCAGAGTTTAAAAATTACATTTTATTTGAAAATGTACAGTGTCTGTGAAGAATGGGATTTTAATCTGGATATTTGTTGCTGCAGATTTTTCTAGTTGAGAAAATCTGTTTTGTTGAATTACTACTTGGTTCACATACTGTTGCATATAATGTGTCATCAAGACATGCCTGTTTTTATCTGAGAGGTCATTGTCATACAGCTAGGACTTGGTGTCATGTCAGCATAGGCTGTAGGTGTGTGTTCAGGGGAAAAAAAAAGTTTCAGAAGTTGTTTCAGGAGATTTCTGTGAATTTCTTCCTCCTCTCCACCAATGGGTACTACCCCCCTGCCAAAATGAGACATCAATTCCTCCTCCTTCCTGGATAGTCTTTGTAAGCCCAACAGAGCACGTTGCACATTCAGGAAGAGGAGACCCTCCACAGCATCCACACGTGTCCCCTGTCTCATGTAACATTTGGTACAAAAATTTATTGCTTTCCAGTGCCTCTGCGTTAAAAGCACCTAAGAAAATCTATGAAAACCAACATATGAAACATGATTACAAACTTAAATCTCTGCTGAATTCCAAGCCCTTAGCTTTTGTTTATGGAAGGACGCAAGATGACGTGTCCATTTGTTTTGAGTTGAAACTTGCTCTTTAGCCCCCAGATAATGCTGGGGTTGCAAGATATTTATAAATGGCTCCATAGATAAATGAACAAAGAGCTAATTCATTAGCAAAGTAAATGGATTTACTTTGTATTCACTATAAGTGAAAATGTTGAGGAAGAAGAATATTCCTAGTAGAATGTCTCAGGGGAAAGTCTTTCAATTTTACTCTTTAGTTTAAAAAAATAAGGCAACATATTAAGGTACATATTAAACGGCTAGCCCTAAGGTATCTCTGGGAGTAAGTGGAGTTTAGCTAGAGTGGTAATACCTGCTTTGATAAACTGAAGTTTCTTCATTTATATCTGTTGGTTAAAAGTAATAAAAACAACCAAAAAAAAAAAAAATTTCTTTTGAAAAAGCAAACAAAACAAAGCTGCAAAAAGGCTAATAAAGCAATTCCTTTTCTTTTTCCTTCCCTCCCCCCATGCAAACCACACACCAGCGTGGTTACTTTGCACCAACAGGATTAGTAACTTTTCTTCTGTGGCAACGCCTCTGCATTTTAAATAGCATGTATTGTTTGTAACTCAGAAGTCCCAGGTGGTTGTTACATGCTTACCTTTGTTCACGTGAATTTTGTACGTGTATTTTTCTAATCTAATTTTATGACAAAGAGAAGTATTTTGTATTCAGCTGACTGAATAGATGCCCACAGTAATCTTGTTTTGGTGCTTATGGTTAGATCCAATGGAGAATCCAGGCCTTTGGTATCCCTTAAAACACAGTTCAGGCAGCTGCATTCAAGAGAGTTGCCCATGGAAACCTTGCCCAGTTATTGTAGACACCCGAGATTCCTTAGGTTTTAGAAATTTATGTTTTTCTGACAAAAATATCCTCAGGCACCTATAGATGCAGTTTTGCACATACTTGGTGTAGTCCTGGTGCTTTCTGGGTTGCCTTTATAGATGACTACCAAAAACTGCACCAAAGCAGTTAGCAAGGCCTTGTTTGGTAGATGGCTTCAGTGCAGGACTGACTTCTTCAGTGGTGATGGAGATGAAGCCCATGTCCAGTGCAGTGACCTGGCAGCAACCACCGCTGTGGCAAAGGCACATTCTGCCTTCTCTGAACCTATGCCTGATGCCCTCCTTTCTGTGGGGATTCTTGGAGGTGTTTGGGATAGGCAGACCCTGCATTTTCCCTTTTGAAGTCAAACCACTGGGCAGTGACGTGTTACAGGACTCTGTCTCACTAGCCTTTTGGTTTGCCTCTCAGTTCAGCTGCACAATGAACCTTGACAGAGAACTTCATAATTGAGCTTCTCTCTTCATGGCCATGAGGACCTTGCATTTCTTTCTTCTTGGCAGCAAAGTTTCAGGAATCTGTGATGGAGAGGGCCCCAGCCCTGTGTTGCTTTAGCCTGGTTATCCAGGTCCTCTGCCTACAGATGGAAAGGTGGCTGTAGAACTACCTTCAGGCTTAGGCAACCAGAAAGCCTAATGTTCACCTCCTTCTTTATGTATCCTGCAGAAGTAGATTGGTGTATAAAGGGTGTTTTGCCACTGCTGCTTCTTCTAACTCTGCTTCTAAACCAAAGCACCTCACGTTGCTGTGCTTCATGGCCAGCTCAAGGTTGAACATCATGGGAGATGTCCTCAGAGCACCATTCTAGATGGGGCTTGTCAGTGACCCTAAAGTTAATTTCATGTCCCCGCTTATGAGCATTTGTGACCAAAGTGAAAATGAACAAGGAGTTTGTGACAGAACTGAAAATGAAGCCCTGGTCTACAGTCGTCTTTAGCCATGCTGGTTTTGAACAGGCATTTTCTCTCATACGTAGTTCTAGAGGTGTATTAAAGAAGGTGTGAGGATTGCTTGCAGTTGAGGAGCTTCACAGACAGGCAGATGTTTTGGGTGAGTGCAACAGATCATGCTGGTGGTAGAGCTGAGATTACAGTGTACCTCCCCTAGTCATCGGTCAGGGGGTTCTTCTGTAACCTGTGATTCGCCTCAATATTTATGAATGTTTGCTGTGTCTCAGGATCATTTCCCTGCAAATGGTTGTGAATCTGCTTGGCTTGTTATCTTTTCAGCTGAATAGTCCTGTTAGCTTCCCACTGGGAACATTTTTGTACTCTTTGCACATTGTCACTTGGGAGGGGAGCATGTATTTATGTCAGTCATTAGCAAAGTAAATGCAACTCTGGACTATTGCTGCTGTATTAACAGCATTTTCCAGTTGATTTCTAACAAAGGCAGATTGCACCAAAGTCACCTGGTTGTCTGGCTTAGTTTAACCATAATTACTGGGATTCAGGTCTCTTTTCTGGTCTCAAATAGGAGAACAAGGGTAAATAAGAGAAGCAAATCACTTATAAACATATATTACAATTTCCTTTCTCTTCAAAGGAGTTGAGTATACCAGGAGAAACAACGCTATTGTTAAAATTTCAGCCAACACCTGTGACTCTGACAGCAGCCACTGAGATGTGTGTTGTTAATATTTACCCAATCATGATGATTGTGCCAGTTCAGTAAATTCAAAATGGTTTGGTTTTCTAGGATTTTTGTCACTAATTAGCGCCTTTTGTACTACTGAATTTTGTGTGGTCTCTTGTGTTTTGGATTGCAGTGATTCCATTCATTCACTAGGAGATTTCTACCTTAGTAAATGCTGAGTGTTGTCATTTATTTAAGTACAGGAAAGGTTTTCACTGGCTGATTAATACACTGCCATAGGTGTACTTCAGTTAAAAAAAGGCCAAAACATAAAAATTTAAGTGCGTTTTTAAAGAAAGGAATAGAGAAGTTATTCTCTTAGGTTATGTCCGAAATCCAGAAAGACCAATATGTCTTTCACCATGGCTTCTGCTGTGGGTTCTTAAGTAGATTCTAATAACTTCTCAGCAGATGGATGTTAGTATAATCAGCCATGTGCATCGTGTATGTTCTGGCATTTCGTAGTTACAGGTTATTTTGTCCCACCTCTTGAGATTTATTTTATCTTCCAAAATTATGTTCTTGTTAGTTGTAAGACTGGATCTCCTCTGTACCTGCCAGAATGTCTAGTTCTCTTTTGGATTGCTAAATTCTTGACTGTGCTAATGTCTTGTGACTGCAAATTCCAGAGCTCAACAAAGTTTTAAGAATATTTCAGCCTCTAAGGGGTTTACATTTCTTAGATATACATTTAATAGACTGTCTCTATGCTCTTGCATTGATTTCATTCCAAATAGAAAAAGTAATTGCAATTCAATTTCAATCAAAGCTAAGTATTTTTTCAGTCTGGAGGGAGACATCTGTCTTCCAAGGAAGGAGGAAGGCAGAAAGAGGAAGAAGTATACAGTGAAAAAATAGAGAGTTAAACCTTCTGATTTTAAATTTTACTTGATACATTCACTTCCAGATATGCTTATTGCCAGGTGACTAAGCAGAGGCTTTTCCAATTTGCACGTATTTTGTGGGTATGCGGGTGTCTAAAGTCTAGAAACAGACCTGCAGTCAATGTCTATGTATGAGCTTTGGGCTTTCTTCCACTGTGCTTTGAAAGCGTAATTTTAGCTGCATTTATTCATTTGTAGCCCTGTTTTTAGTAACACAAAATAGCATACATCAGCCTGTTTTAATTAGTAATAAATTACTCACAGAAAGAGCAAATATTTGTCTTTGATTAGAATAAGTAAGAAGAAATGTCACTTAGCTCCCATTGACTGAATAAATAAATAATTGTATGACATTGGTTGGTCGATATAAATAACAGTAAATATTGTTTGGAAGGAAGAATTATTATTTAGCATAACATAAAAAAAAAATTAAAAATGTACGTGAAATGAAAACAGTTCCATTAAAATGTGTACCTGAAAAGCTAGATAATTTATAAAATTTCCTATAGAACTTAAAACACTGGTTTATTTCCTATTTTTTTAAAGAGAAATTGTAATTTCAGTAAATTTTTGATCTATGTTCTATTTTTCACTAAAAGCACTCCAAAACTTCACAGATGTTATGGGATGATTTCATCTTTCATTATGCATGTCATGCATTCTTTATTTTTAAAAAAAGATATTTCATATTAAAATTGCGTAATTGCTTTGCATTAAAAAGAGACCATTATGCCAACATATGTTATCCAGGGATATGGGAGAACATCGGTGTTTCTCTGGTCTTACACTGGAATCACCACAGTATCGCAGGTACCGTGACTTGCCAGTAACTGCTGCCAGTATTTTGTGGGGTTTTTACTGATGATCACTAATGTTTTAGTTGGTTTTCAGCTGCTAATCCAAGCTGCCATCTTTTTGTCTAATATTAAATCCAGCGCTGCGGGTACAGGTAGAATGGTGCCTCTGCCAGCCCTGACATGCTCCTTTGTGGGCGCAGAGCTGAGAAGGGTTTCTGTGCTACCCAGCCTGGGGACTCTTAGTGTTTTACCACAGGCAATTAGTATGGTGTCTGTCGCTGGAGAATTTAAATGAAAACATGTGATGGAAACAGCATCAAAAGCTTTCTGGAAATCAGTGAAGAACTTCTCTCTTCTGAATATCTCAAAAGGGTGGGGTGGAATGGAGCGAGGAGGTGCAGATCACAAAATGTTTTTCTTGGCCTTCATGGTGCTGGTATTGATGTCAGTAAAGATGTTCCTGCTGACTGGAGTACAGTTGGCTCAAACCCCCAGCAGGTTGTTTGACCGATGCACTCTTTCTCTGATATCAGATGCAAGCATTTAATTTCTGGCTCATGTGCACTTCCCTTCTGGTTTATTTTTGCCAAGTGTTTTCCGCAATGGACGCTGTGGCAGCCGCCTTCCCGCAGGACAGGTCCTGCAGGCACCTGCTGCTGCTGCTGCTCCCTGGCATGACGGGCTCTCACAGCTCCCTCCCTCCTGTGCGCCCAGCAGCTGACAGGCACTGCTGTGAAGCCAGGGCTCCCAGCCACAGCTTTCTATTCCAGTCCTGAACAACTGGGTTAATCCCACACTGAGCCTGGGACCCTACTGCAAGTAGGAGTCAGGTTTCTTCCTGAGGCCAGTGAATACCTTTCAGCAGTGCAGGACCATGGTGGAGGTCACATATGATAGGTGGTTGCTGCTGTAGCCTAATTGCACAAGAGATTTCACCACAGCATTAACTATTTGTATTACTCTGATCACACTGGTTTTTTACTGTGGGTGTTTCACCCTCTTTCTTCATTGCTGTATCATCACCTCCTTGGTCTTCGGTAGTAATCCTGTCACAAAAGGGTAGTTCTAGCCCATGTGCAAATCTGTATTTGTTCAATCCCCACCCATATGCAGGCATGCAACCATGAGAAACCAGTATTTTTTTATACGAGTCAGTTACACACCCGGATGTGTAACAAAATTTCACATCAGACCAGGCTTTGCTGCATATAGAAAATCTGCAGCAGCAGGAGGAGGGACTCAATCTGCTCCTGTTTCTTTAGCTCCATGCTGGTGGCAGTCTGCTACAGAGGGGATGGACTTTGAGGAGGGGGTAACCACTTGTGCTCCTGTGGCACAGCCAAGAAGAAAAAGGAGCCTTGCAGCTCTTTGCTGCTCCTCTCGTGCCTCTTCTGCAAACCAGGTACAGCTCTGATGAAAAGCCAGGGCTTTCCTCTGTGGGGCTTCTGTAAGAATTAGTGGAAGATTTTGGATAGATCATGTTTTTTTCAAAGACTGCTTCGTGTAAGAAGAAATGTCCTTAAATATCCATTGCTATTACCCTATTGTCTATACGTGCTTCTACTTCGAAAGGCACAGAAAACTTTAGGTTACTGCAGTACTTGTCAGACATTTTTGAGAGGGAGACTGACAGTCTCCTGAAGAAAGGCTTCCCTGGAACCATGTTAAAATACAATTAGATTTCATCTCAGGGTTTCAATATTTGTCATACACTGTCCAAAGCCCAAGATGCTTTCTTCTCTAATTATAGAGAGTGCTTATATGTAAGGTTTAATCTATTTACTGTAAGTCAGGATTCTGGAGTAACTGCTACTTTGTGGGCCTCTTCTGAAATGAAGTGTTAGAAAACAGTGGACTCCTACTCTGAAGGTACTTGGACAGTGAGGACCAGGTTTTTTTCAGATACTTTTTTTCCCCATGTCTTCTCTTGCTTCTGCTGTATATTTTGGGTTTGAGATACCTTTATTCCTCATGCTGTGACAGCAGGTATTGCTTAGTTTTAAAGAAACTGTGAACTCACACGTTCTGCCTTGTTTCTGCTTGACTTAAACCTGTCTCAGAGATGTTAGTTTGCCAAGAATGGTTCCACTTATTATATGTTAGACAGATTTCTTTGTGACTGTGTTATATAGGCAAAGCCAGCTTGGAATGTAATACTTTATAAAAGGAGAACTGAGGAAATTAAAAAAAAAACTTCACAAGTGCTCAAACAGGCACTTGTGAAATGCTTCTTATGCTGGGCTGGAGATTTTTAATGTAGTTTTGTAGATTTCTCACAATACCTATTAGTGTTGTATTACTAGAGAAAGAAGAGGTTGGGCTTTTTGTGATACATCACACCTATATGGTTTTAGATGTAGAAGCAAATAATCCTGAATTGATATAAAAAAAAAATCCTGTTTAAGGTGATCAATCTCTGTGAAGACTGTTTTTCCTAAGGAGACATATAACCTTTTAGATTAGATTTACTTGCTGTGTAGCATTTTAAACACATCAGACTAAAACTAATGCAGGGTAAAACCTACAGATGTATTGAGTCACCTGGCAAAACAAGGGTGGCTTAGATAACCATTCAGTGCCTTATTGTGGTAAGATAAACATGGAATTCTAGGTATTTTCTACAATAAAAGAACTTATGTGTTCTTTTGATCTGTGCTTTCTGCTGCTACTTGTCAGATTTCCCTGGATACTGCCAAAATGTCTATGCTTTTGTCGTAGTCTTTCTTTTTTAGGATCACTATTAGATTTGAGGGCAAAATAGCTTTTCTAACTTCCTCTGAAAAAAAGCAGTCAGACAAAAGTTATCAAGTCTTTCAAGGGAGGTTTGTCTAGCCACTGCTGCTTTGTTTTTGGCTTATCTTCCCTGTGGTTTGAAAACTTTCTTGAGTGTCTGGGTTCTGTGATCTTTCAGAGGTCTTTTAAAATGCAGTCATCGTTTCAAAATGTTCACTCTGCCTTCAGATAGTTTTAGTGGAGATGAAGGTGATGATCTTGTTTTACTTACCTCAATACATGGAAAGGACCTCTGTTTGGAAATAAGCTTACATGCTGTTTGACTGCTCAGTTAACTAAAGCAGCCAGCTTGATTTCCTATTGCTGTCTCTGCCAACCCACAAAATCACCTGCATTTTTTCACCCAAATTCAGCAAAGTAGCTGATTCTGGTAGCCTCCTGCTGCAATAACCAGATTTAAGTTATTTTATCTGAAATCTGAGATGGAGGGGAAGAGTTATGTGTGGAAGAAAAGCCTTGATTAGCTATGGAAAATGTTTCACCTTGCATCAGTTTTAGGTGTGTTGTGTCTTATACTTAAGAGAAGAATCATTAAAATCCTTTTGCAAACAAATGACCGGCACAGACTGCAGCATTAACAGTATATTGTGATAAACAGTGTATTGTGATATCATGCTCAACAAAACCACATAGTTTCTCCCTTACATGACTGGACCACTTTGGTTCACAAATAAAGGGAGAACGTCCAACTTTCTTGTTAATAACAGACAGGTAGGCAGTCATAACCATAGCTTTGCTCTTAGATCATTTGAAAGTTCAGGCACTAAGAAGCATTGTCCTGTACTCAGCAGTGGTGAGGCCGCAGCTTGAGTATTGTGTTCAGTTTTGGGTGCCACAGTATAAAAAAAGATACTGAGGTGCTGGAGCAAGTTCAGAGAAGGGCAACAAAACTGGTAAAGGGTCTGGAGAAAATATAAGGAGTGCCTGAGGGACCTGGGGTTGTTTAGTCTGGCAAAGAGGAGGCTGAGAAGACACTTTATTGTACTCTACAACTACCTGAAAGAAGGGTGTAATGTAGTGGGTGTTGGTCTCTTCTCCTAGGTAACTAGTGACAGGACAAGATGAAATGGGTTTAAGTTGCACCAGGGGATGTTTAGGTTGAAGATTAGGAAATTTTTTTTTACTGAAAGTGGTGAGGCCTTGGAACAGGCTGCCCAGGGAGAGGATGGAATCACCATCCTTGGAGGTGTTTAAAAAATGTCTGTATGTGGCACTTCAGGACATGGTTTAGTGGTCCTGATAATATTTAGTAGACAGTTGGACTTGATGATCTTGAAGGTCATTTCTAACCTTAATGATTCTATGATTCTATAAAAAGTCTGCCCAGCTCCACAACCTATCTCTTATCTCTCCTATCACTTCGTTTTCATCTAAGAGGATCATCAACCAGTTGTTTTTCATCTAAGCCACTGCTTCAGACATACATTAGGCATGATGTTCAAATATCCCCCATGGAAGTGAAGTTGGTTGTCAGCAGTGTAATAAAGGCACCATTTTTCCCAACTGCCTTTCCTAAAAGGTCTATGTAAATATGTGACAAGGCAGATGGTGTGTAGTAACCAAGCTCTTCCTATTCGAAAGTCTCACTAAGTAGGAATATACAAACATCAGACTGACTTCACCATCCCATCTGGGTGTTTGGGTTATCTGCTGTTCATTGCGGATGATTTCAGAAGCATATGATTAAGTTGTTAATACAAGTGCTGGTTTTCAGCAGTACTTTTTAACTGATAGTATGATTGCAGTTTGCTTCTGTGGGTCCAAAGTGCACTGATCAAAAAAAAAAAAAAAATTGGTGCTGAGATCTGGAGACATTGTGGGAGTTGTAACTCTTTTCCTCAGCCTTATCCTGAAACATATAATCGAAAAAAAGTTAATAATTTGTCATACTGGAAAATTTCTTAAATACTGTACTACGAGCTCTGTTTGACATGCGGGAGAGCAGCTGCTGTACATTCACTTAGAAGAGAGGAGATAGTCTTTCTTATCTGTAGAGCTATTTCTTTCCTGCCAGATTGTGCTGGTCAGAAGGGATAAGGGGTAAGATCATAGGCTTTGTAACAGGGCCTTTCCCCCCTTTTTCAAAATTAGCAGTCTCAGAGTAAACAGGACAAAACCTGTATTTATTGCTGTGACATGGCTATGCTACTTCACATGAAAGCAGAAATCTAAGCAGTTTTATACAATCTGAATTAATCCAACCATTAAGAACAAGCTCATTGTTTAAAGATTTGCAGATACTGCTTCACAGGCCAAGGAACTTCTCAAGAGTTTTGTTCAGCCACAGTGTTAGATAAACAAAATGAAAGCAAACCATGATGCCGTTGTTTTGCTTGTTCTTTCTTTTGCAGGATATTTGTTCATCTTCCCTCCTGCATTACAGGCTGCCACAAATCATTTGTAGAATACAGTGACCTTTACAGAAAGTCTAGTAGTAGCAAGTGCTTAGAGATCATTCTCTTGATAGGTGGAGAGAGAAGATTATTATAGCATCCAGGAAACTATCTAAAGGATGAAATATCCAAACAATACAGATTCCTCCCAGACGCAACCCTTTGTAGATGAGCCAGAGGTGTATTAGCCTTCAGCATGACTGGACCATTGGAACAGGGCAGATGGTTTTGTTCCAGGGAAGTAGCTGATCAGTGATGCCAGCATATTTTCTACTCTCCTTCCTGGAAAACTGAAACTGAGGATGTGATTTACCTGTGGACACAGCAGAGGAAGGCCATCATCTGGATGTTTTCAGTAGGTTTTAAGGACAATGATCAGGGTGCCTTGAGACTTGCTGCCCCTTGGGTCTAGCAAAGGGAGAAGTAGGTGGAGTTTAACATTTGAAGAAATCCATGGATTGTTCCAAAGGTTGGTAATAGAGCACTCTTGCCCTGGTTTGCCAACTTGAGTTTAACACAACATTGTTGAATTTTGTTGCTCTAACTTATTTCATATTTTTTTGTAAGTTTGTGGTGAAATATGAGTTCATTCGGGAGGAGGTAAATATAGCTAGAAGTTAAAATTTTCCATATAGAAGAATGTTATATGTGGTTACTTCTTGACACAGTTGTTGGGAATATGCTAAAAGGCAGCTTTTCTAGAAATGTATCTTGTTACTGGGATCTGGGCTTCAGTCAAGAAATTCACTCTGCTTAGGCTGTGAAACAATTGCATTACAATCTTTTGCCATAGGAGTTTGCCATGTTGTTCTGTCAGGTACACAGTATCTTGTTACAAAATCAGAGTGTATCCCAACCTCAGAGAGTGTATTTTAATATGAGATTATCTTTTGTTTCCTGAATATTTCATCATTAAAATACACAAAAAAAAAGCAATTCCTTCAAGATGTGAATACAGATGAGCGTTAAAATGGTGTTTTTACAAAGAAAATTACAAATAAAGCAGGCGAGGAAATATTTTAGTCAGATTTATAAGCATGTCATTTGGGCTGAGCCGCAGGTAATAAACTGTCAGACCAAAGTAACCATCTTAGGAAACGTGTGCATGTGTTTGTGCATGGACAAGCATATGCTGCACACCCAGTTCCTGTGCAGCCACATCTGGTGCTGGTAAAGCAAGCAGCTGCCTGCAGAGTCACATTCTGGTGGTAAAGTGTAGAGCTAATCAATGATTATGAGCATGGTGTAAATACACGATGTATCTGAGATAAATGTTCACTAAACTACAATACTACATGGATCAAACTTTTCACACAAAAAACTTGATACTGAGTTGCTGTTGAGAGGATTAGCAGTAGTGTTGCAAACCTACAAGACCAAATGATTTTGTAAAATTTTGCCTTATATTTTGAAAAACTTAATGGAGAATGAATTAACTGCATTTGAGCAATCATGTGATCATGAGTCATAGCAAAGTCTTAAATTGGAAAGGACCTCTGGACACCATCTGAACTGCTGTAGAAAGCAGGGACTTGGATTAGGTTAACCTATTTCCCACTGAAGGAGATACCATCACTTCTTTGTTCAATGTATTGCAGTTGTCATGGTGTAGGTTGGTTTTTTTCCTTCTTTTTAGCCAGACAGAATTTCCAAGAATGGGGTAAGCTGTCCCCTGGAAAATGGTAAATCTGGAATGGATTTAAGAATCTTTTGAACTGGAAGTGTACGAGAGTTCCTAGTGTGACACTATCATGTAAGGAGAAGGAGTTATTTTCCAGGAAGACAGTGACTGAGACTCAAGTGTAGTCTTATCTATGGATATGCACTATGACAAGAATGCACACTATAGTTTCAGACTCCATCTTGTTGAAGGAATGTTGAACCGTGAGAGTGTTGCAGAAGTCAGTCACCCAGAATGGTCTGAGATCCAGTGAAACTGTTTCTGAGAACCAATAATTTTTTAATCTGTTGACCCTATAAAAAATAAAGAGCCTTCTTTATGTTAAGTCTCTTGAAGCAGGAGAAAATATACTGGTTTTATGTTGTCTCTTTAGAACAGTAATGAAAATCATAACACAAACTAAAGGTTGTAACTGGAGAGTTAGGCATATTCAGATCAGGACTAATGCACAACATTTTCCACAGCAGAAATTATTAATTATTCTGACGAATTATCGAGAGAAGCAAGAGGTTCTTCATCTCTCTAAATCTTCCACCTATGACAGGTTTCTTTTCTAGCTGATATGCTTTAGTCAAACAAAAGTTACTGATGAATAGGGATAACTGGCAGAGATTTATTGGTTTCTCCTTGGCCTCAGTTATGCATCTGAGGCTCTTGGCTATTCATGCAATTTTAATATTTTGAAGACTGTTCATAAGGAACTGTTTGACCCAGCTGCTTTTGAATTTAACACTAACAAGAATGAGCTATTTCAGAAATAAAAAAATGCTTTAGATTTTAGAACTTTAGGTTACTTGAAAGTTTAAGTTACAAATAGGAGTTTTAAGTGAAATATTACAGGAAACAGAATTAGGGTGAATAGAATCATAGAATCTTTCTGGTTGGAAGAGACCTTTAAGATCATCCAGTCCAACTGTTAACCCAGCACTGCCAGGTCACCACTAAACCACATCCCTCAGCACTACATCTACATGTCTTTTAAATCCCTCTGGGGATGAGGACTCCACCACTTCCCTGGGCAGCCTGTTCCAGGGCTTTACAACCCTTTTGGTGAAGAAATTTTTCCTAATGTCCGACCTAAACCTCCCCTGGTGCAACTTGAAACCATTTCCTCTTTTCCTATCACTTGCTACATGGGAGAACAGACCAACCCCCACTTTGCTACAACCTCCTTTCAGGCAGCTGTAGAGAGCAACAAGGTGTCTCCTGAGCCCAGTTTTCTTCAGGCTAAACAAAGCCCAGTTCCCTCAGCCATGCCTTGACTTATTCTCTGGACCCTTCACAAGCTTCATTGCTCTTCTTTGGACACGCTCCAGCACAGAATTTTGGTAAAGTTAGGGTAAATAGAATTTATCACTTATAATTAGAATAGTAACATATATTTTCTTCTTACTCCTGTCAAGGTACCAATATATAGATATGATAAACAAGCACAAGAGTGATCACTGCCTCAAGAACTTCACAGACTTAAGATGCCTTCAGTTCAGAGGAATTTTCTACTTTAACTGAACTGAATTTCTCCTCAGCTATTCCTTGGGAAAATTCTTGCTTGCATCAATAAAGGTTTTGGCAAATTAGAGATCTACCAAAGTTGCCCATTGCTTCATGTAGTATTGCTTGCAAGTAATGGATCTGGTCACAGTGAATTTTTCTTAACATGGACAAAACTACAATACACCTTAATGCAATCAAGAAGTAACCCATGCCAAATTATTTTGGGTTATGGTGGAATAAGGAAGAAACAAACAAAAAAACCCCCTTTCACTGGAGGCATGTTCAAGAATGCATAGAAGTGTAACTGAATGTGGGACATTGCACCACATTGACAGTTACTTGCTGGCACGGCAGAATGAGAAATGGATGTCTGTCTGGAGAAAGAAAGTGACAGAAATCAGAATGAGTTTTCTGAGGGAGAATGAAAGTGAAATGATGTAGTCTGAGAATGAGGAACTTCTGTTAGGACTCAAGCCAGCAACAAGGAAGGGGCAAATGTTACATTTGCTAAAGTAATAAGGGAAATTTCTAGGCAGAAAATAATTCTTGATATGCTCCTGTAATCATAGCAGTACATGAAAAAGAGGAAGGGAAGCAATATATAGCATATGTAGTGTTAGAGTCTCAAGGCACAGCATGGATCTTGCTGAAAGGAGAACAGAGTTTTAGAAGGGATTAGGTGAGCTCCTGCTGTGCTGCAGAACTGATTGTAGCAGAAGAGGGTGGAGAACTCAGTGTCTGAGGAGAGTGCTGCATAAAAATGCTGGCGCTGAGGAGCTTTAATTCTAGTAGCTGGGAAGGAAGCCCTGAATGATATATGTATGAGATCTGTATTTCTGAGCCTGGGGAAATTAGGCTTTGATATGGTTGTGTGTAGCCTAGCTGGAGGTAGGTGTAGGCATCTTCACTGGATAGATAGTTTGGGCATGGACTAATGGTTCTAGAGACCATCTGAGACATATCTACTTTAAAATACATTTACATGTGAATATATAATTTTTCTTATAAAACTTACTGGAATCATCAGCACAAATTAAATTTTTTGTGATTTGCAATTTCCAATCATATGAGTGATAAATGATAGCATTGTCAGTTGTAAAGTTGTTACCCAGCTCTGCTTTCTTTCTGTAAGGCCTGTGTTTTCTTCTTTCTTCACAGACCTAATTCTGTTTTGAGCAAAACCAAATTTGTAACAACGGTTGATAATAGCTTAACTTAAAAAAAAAAAGAGGTTGTCTCTATACTTTGTCTGGTTTAGAGTGTCTGCATTCATAAATACCCCATTACTGCATTAAACAGTAGCAACCTTGACAGTAGTAAGTGTTAAGAACTAAATGTTCTCCATGTCCCAGTGGTAGACATTCCAAGTTTGTGTGGGTACCTTCACAGAGGTTTGCAATCTCTGTCAGCTGTATTGACTCTGCAAAATAACCAGAGAGGTTCATCTCCAGGGTCTTTTGCTGGTTTTTAAATACAGGGGACATGAATTTTTAAAAAAGAAATGGTGTTACCAAGAATCTAAGACAACATTTTCGTAATTTGTTTCCTGACAGCCTGAATTAACTCAATGAAGAATAAAAATCAATCTCTGTTTTGTCCCAGACTCAGCACATACCATTTTTCAATTTAATTTTCTTTAAAAAAACCCCACAAAACAAACAAACAAAACTGAACAAACCGAAAACAACAACAAAAGTAATTGGTTTCATTGCACTTCCTGGTTTTCGAAGCAGAGTTTCTGAAATATTGTGAGGGAATTTTCTTCTCGGTCAAAAGCAGAAATACTGGTATGCTTTCAAAGTGCATTTTTTCTTGAGGAATACTTTATTAATATATAGATTGTGCAACTCTGTATCAGTTTCAGATGAAAAACCAGCCACATTTAAAAAGATGAGTCAAGAACCAAGGCTGTGAACATGGGGCTTCATTCACTGACATCATACATAAATGAAGGCTTTTCATCTTACCTACTAAAATGTCATTCCTTAGACCCACCTAAAAAGAAGCACCATGAATGGAAATTTTCTGAAGAATAAGTCTGTCTTCAGCTAATTGTGATCCAAAATATTTCTTCTTACCCAGAGTACATCAAATTCCCTGTAACGTTCATTGTGACCAGGAGTTCTTCCCTTTTAAAAAGAAGGAATGTTTTATTATATAAAACAGACTAATGCACTTTTCAGTTTTTATTAAAAGTGTTTTAATACTTCATCTGACATGAAATAAGTAACTTAAAGGAAAACAAAGTATCCAGAGAAAATGCTAATGAGTCAAGTGTATTATTATTTTATCTTTATTATATCTTTAATTATTGTGTATTGTTATATATTTTATTTAGCCTGT
>JAAGNO010022222.1:0-26516 GCA_033439905.1 Ceryle rudis
CGGTGTGCGGGGCGGGTCAGGCGCCCCTTTTTTAATGATAAGGCGACGACCGAGATCCACACACCTGGTTACACTCTTTCCCTACGCGCCGCTGTGCCGAGCTGCAGGGGGGCGCGGCGCGCCCTCGAGGGTTGGTTTGGTGGCATCGTGTCCTTGTCTTGACAGAGAGGCGAGGCCTGGGGGGGTCTCCCCCACCTCCGGCTGCTGAGGCTTTGCCCAAACACCCCACCAGCCAGGCTCCTAACATGGTGCTGTGGATAACAACACGCCAGCGTGCTCTGTAAAGAGGCATAACGGTGTGCTCTTCACCCGTAGGTTGGGCTCCATTTCCAGAGCAAGTGGTGCTTCATTATCAAGGTATGGCCTCGTGGTCAGGCACCATTTTGTCAACTGGCCTTCGTCAGCAGGTTGGCTTTGCACTCTGGTTTCTGCAACAGTGTAACCTGAAGGGAGAGAGGAGCAGGCAGCGCTGGGACTCAAACTGGAGAGATTGAGTTGATGGTGAGTCCTAGAGGCAGATGCTCTTCACCCTGTCACAAAAATCCAGAGCTGTTTATTTTTTAAAGAACTAGGGCCTTTTATATACATGCTGAAATACACATCTGGTACTTACAGATAAGACTATTCAAGAGAAGAGGGGTGTTCTCACCAGAAATAACACAATGTCTGAGAAACTGAGTTGTGTGCACAACTCGGACAAAAGAGCATATACAGAAACCATAGTTACCCAGAGAAGACACAAATGACTTCTCTGAAATTCCTTAGCCCAGATTAATGACAACACTGTCGTTACTCAGCAGAGTTGAGCTACCACAGCCTGGCTGAACAGCTGTAGATGTTGAGAAAAACAAAAATAGAAGGAAAGTAGCTTTGATACCTACACAAGATAAAGTTATTAGTTCCCATAATTAAAATAGATTCGCTCAGTAGGATCCCACAAGATTTCAAATACCCATTTTCTCTTTAGCCAGAGTCCTGGAAAAGGACTGTAAAGAGGATCCAGATTCTGAATATGAGAAAACACACACAGGTTTTACCTTGTGTTGCAAACAGGAATTAATCCAGAATATTAAAAAAATACTGTTGAAACAACAGCTTGAAATTACGTGGAAAGAGTGAAAAATATTACTGTTCATTCTGAAATCTTGAGGCAATCCAGATGCGCGACATCTCAGTGAGTCCTTTCCTCTTCTTGAGGGAACATAGAGTTTGTAAGGAAATTTGAAAGTGGACAAGATTCACATTTTCAAGTCTACTGCATATAATACACTTGATTCTAATCATAAAAGCACACTGGCGCTTGCATGAGCATAATCACCATTTGAAACACATAATACATTTCAATTAACACTACCAGGATGTTTAAAGGTAGAATTAAAGGGATTTTCAAACTTGACGCAAGTCTCTGAACAAGCCTCAAACGGAGGTGGGTTTCTTTTTTTTTCCAAGAGGTGGGGGGGGGGGGTTGGTTTAGGTTTTTGATTCTTCTAAACTACAAGTTGCTTGTACAATGCCAGCATAGGGCTTTTGGAAAAGTCCTGGAAATTCAGTTTTGTCATTCTTTTGCAGTTGCTACTACAATTTGCAGGGTTTCTGCTTTATCTGCTTCATTACCAATTATTTCATGTACAGTATTGTAATATTTTTTTCCTAGTGATATTAAAGTAACAATTTTTGGTTTGCATTCTTAGCTGCCTGCACGTACTTCAGTTGCTGCTTACAAAATAGCAAAAAAATATGGAAAGAGATACATAGGGACAGCTGGGTTCCATTTTTATTGGCCTAATTCTTCTAAGAAAAATGCTTTGCTAGTTTCAACATTCATTTCAACTGAACCAGTCAGAAGAATTGTTGGGGATCAAAAACAAATTGAGGAGTACACATTAAGTAGAATTTATTCTGAATAAAAACCACATTTTGGTGGCAGCCTTAACCAAATAACACAGTAGATAAATCATAATGAAGGACAAGTAAAAAATAAAATTGAGGCATCATGTACAATTTGAACTGTTGTGAACTTAGAAGAATTAGCATTTCTCTGTGTTAAGTTTGATATCCTTAATTCTTTTATGTTACTTCTTAAGTAAATGTACCTGTAATGTTTATTTAGTAGATCATATACATGTTATCTTGCAAACTACTTCAAACTGACTTAACAGAAAATGCCCATCATACATCTTGCTTTCCTGTAGTCCTGCTTTCTTAACTGCTTGGTCATACATTGGGTTCCATTATGCTGAGGTTAATATGGAGCTATAAAGCTTTCTATGGCTTATCCTAGAGCGTATATCCATAGCCTGCACAATGCCAAGCAGTGGGGGAAAAAAAAAAAATCACCCCTCCTCAAAGAGCAAACATTGAGCTGTAACTCATTTGGAATCTAGCACAGAGAAACATGTTCGCTCACTCTTTCAATGTTGCTCCAGTAGTTGCTTGTTTAGAACTATATGGAACACTAAGGAGAAACACAAGGGCATCTGGCAACCTTCAGATCTGAAGCTTAATAGTGTCAGGAACAATTTACATAACTACCTTGGGAAGGCAAAGAGGTATTTTCAGAAGAAAGCTCTTAGATAGCAGCTGCTTTGCCCCAAATTCTGTGGCAGGAATCCACATATGGTGACAAACAAAATAATTACAAGAGTTGCTTGTCTGAAGTTAAAATACTTGTTGCAACATCATACCAGAAGCACATATGATACTCCCTCCACCCAAGGAACAGTTAATTAAGGGTCACAATTAAGTTAACATGTCACACTCTAAGAAACAAAAAGATTTCAGATAAAAATGGTCTTCAAGATTCCAGAAGTAAACATGCCAGCCAATGAAGTATCCAGCAGCTCAAAAGGAATATGTGTCCTCCAGAAGAAAGGATGTTTTTTTCATAGCTAATCCCTTGTTTAGATGGTGTATCATCCCTAAGTGTTTTTAGCGACTTGACATTTCTTTCCTATCTCCTCCTGCCCCTCAGGCAGCTGGACTAAAATGAGAGGCAATTTTTTTCTTTCTTTTTTTTTTTTTTAATCCTTTTAAGAATGCCTTGCATCCTCTAGTATTAGAATATTAGCTTTTGCAGCATCCATAGCAATACCTGAATTTGATTCTGGCAGTTGACAGATCAGAGAAAGGGTGGTGTTCATGATAATGGTTCCCCGTTCCCAGTTTGTACATTCAGTGATCCGCAAAACATTTCTGCACTGCAGATTTATCAGGTTTAGAGCTACTGCTTTGAAAACTTCCTTCCTAGATCTACATAGCTCTTTTCCAGCCCCATCCACTTCCTGTTAACACGGTAAAATCAGGAACAGCACTTTAAAAACAGTCTTTGCCTTACCTGGATTGTACACCATTTGCAAGACACTTAAAATATTGCCAGTCTTTGCTCATGTACATAACTTTTAGCTGGGAACAGGTATGCAAAGCTTTCCATCAGGTATTTCCCTGGAATTTGCCAAGCCCATTTCTTTCACTGGGTAGAAGTTCATTAACTTCGCATGGGATCATTATTCCTTTTTTACTGTACGTGACTTCCCAGACCTTCTGCACTGCAGAATCTGGATCAGGATGGAAAAAGGGCTTTGCACTTTCTCATTTTGCATTGAAATTTTCAGGACAAAAAAGTTTCAGCTTGTCTAATGACAGAGTCTGAGGGGAAGATGGGAAGAGGGGTTTTTGTTCTCTCAGTTGAATAGAGTTCAGGCTAAAAAAAATTTTTTTGACTCCTCTATTTCCCCCCAAAATACCAACTAATCTATATATGGGGAAAAATCCTCCCCCTCTCTAAAGCCAATAGCAGAAACTATGATACGCAGTGCTGACAAGCTGAACACCAAACCATATTGCTTTAGTCCATGCAACATGCCAGCACATGCAGACACAATGACCCTTCTACTCCTTCTGAAAACAAATCTGAGTGTAATACTCTCAAAAGATTTAGATACAGAAGCAGCAAATTAGCCATCAGAGCTTTGTAAGAGCTGTGTATGCCTTTAAAGTCTGCCCTGCTTTGGGGACAATGACACCCTTGCTACCAGTAATCAACAGGCACAGTGACTTTAAGTACCTGGAACAAATTGCATTGACATGGAGTCAACTTAAACCATATGTTATTCTACCAACTAAAAACCTCAATCTTTTATATCTAAGACAATCTACTTTCCTATACAATTAAATGTGCCTTTTGTAAGTATGACAACAAATGCCATCTACTTAGTGTCTCAGGGGTTTTTTTACAGTTCTACCAGTGGTTGTTTTGTCTGCATTTTCTGGTGATCTGAAAAACTTAAGTTATGCTGTCCCTAATGCACTTTGATTTGCAGAGGAAAACTCCTCTCAGAACTATTTTTAAGGACCACTTTCTTTTTTATGGCTTGTTGTTTTCTTCTACACTGATTCTTTCAGAGCTTTTTTAATTCAGTAAACACTCCAGTTTAAAACATTTTTCCACCAAACCTCTTTTCTAATCAATTCACAGTGGGCTTTGGTTGTTTTGTTTGGGGTTTTTGGTTTTGTTTTTTTTTCCTGTAAGTCATTAAAATTTCTTCTGTTGCCATATTCAAGGTCATGAAAAGCAGTAAATGGTAAGATTAGTTTTGAACCTACGTCTCTTTCTTCGCTTACGTGTACAGAGCAGTTACTGTCAAAGTTTCTTTCTCAGATACTTGAAGCCCTCAAAGTTAACTCCAGGATTTCAGAATTAAGAATTTTCTCCTCCCCCTTTGAAAATTTTAAAATACGTACTTACGTTTGCATTCCTCTTCCTAAGCTGATTGTATATGAAGCGTTCACTCCTATTGTGTCTAAGATTTTTAAGCTAGGGTTTAAAAAAAGTTCTTAAGACAAAAATTTAACTGAGTAGGTACCAGATTAAGCTAGTAATTCAGGTTTTACAGTCATGTATTAAGTGGTGACCACTAAATTAATCCACATCATATGGACCTAAAAGAAGCACAATATAATTTGACTGTAGATTTTTTCTGCTATTTCACATGACAACTTCATGTAAGACATATAGGAAAGAAGTCTTAAGATCTACTAGAAAATGGTTAAAAAAGTTGAGCAGCAGCAGCTCACTTTTTGAATAGCAGGCTCTACCCTGTAGTATTTACATTTTTATCTTGACAAGTTGAAGGTGCGTTCTGATAAAACAGGTTGCAGTTCAACAGCGAAAAGATCTCATAGCTACAAAACATAAGCAAAAGGGATAGAGAATACAGTTGCATAGGGTAGCAACGCTTCAGAAAAAGTACTGGAAGCAATAGTGGGCCTTCAGCCTCAGAAGTCATTGTGCTGGTGTGAAAAATGTAACGTATTCTCTTATTTGTACACACCAGAATGAAGGACTGCAAGATAAAACAATCTTCAGTATTGGTACAGCCTCAGCTGGAGAACTGAATTTGTTGAGGCATCACATTTCCAGAAAAAAGTGGAACAGCAGACAGAGTTCTAGTCTGGTTTTGTTAAGAAGAATCTTGCTGAGTATAGCTAATATCATTCTGTAGCAGTTACAGGCTTTATGGACTACTGAGAAGTGAAGTCCTGATGATAATCATAGACATTGATCAAAAGGCTAGTAGATAAGGCCTCAAAAGAGGGACTGAAGACCTTCAAGTGTAGTCCAGAGAACAGAATATCAACAGTCATTGAATACATTACCAAAAAAACATATCTTTTTTTGTTAAGTGAGTACTGTGGACACGAAAAGAGCGAATAGCCAAATTGGAGCAAGTCAATATGTGGACACTGAAAATACTTTGAGTGAAGTACTTGCACAGACAGCCTAGAGAGGTTACAGGGCCTTCATCATCAGGTGTCTTTGAGAACAGGCTAGGCAAGCAAACAAAGTCACACAGACAGGGCTGGTGCTTGACATAGCCCTACACCAGATGATTTCCCGAGCTCCTTTTTTCTGTGATTGAGTTTAAAGCAATATGCACAAAAGGCGATAGCAGACTAATACTTAAAATGCCAGTACCTACAGAAAAAAATTTGAGGTAGCTTTCCGATATACAAGAGGGACCTCAGGCCCCAGCTTTCTACCTTTCCTGATTTGACATCGTTGCTTTTTCTAACCCTTCCCTGTTGTTGGTGTCAGTTGATCAGCTTTAACAGGAAAAAAAGAAAAAAAACAGAAAAAAACAAACCTCCCCAGTCTTCATAGCTCTGTCAGTTTGCTTAGGTTCAAAGGGCTGTTCAACAGGCTGATGGAAGAAAAGCCTGTTGAGGGTTATTACACTCATAGAAGCTGTTTCTAGCTAATCAAGCCTCCATACCTCAAATACTCAAAGGCTAAACAGGAACCCAGGGACAACACCATGCTCACCTGACCTAGTCGTATAATTTCTCCTAGACACCTGCTCTTGGACACTATTATGAAGTGGCCTCTGGTGTACTCGTATGTTATGCTTCAACATAAAAGAAACCAGAAAAAAAACAAACTTAAGGCATCTCGGAAATTCAAAAAAAGAACACAAAATTTTAAAATACTTATTCAAAAACATTTAGGGTAAGCCATCTCTGTTACTTCCTTTAGTGACAGGAACTGACAGAAACTCAGCAACAAATCAACTCCTGGACCATATCCTTACACATTCTAAAAGTGTCTTTCCTCAGCTCAGTGATATCCAATTTCAACTCAAGAGTGACTTCCTAAACTGATCTTACCCACTCTTTTTCTTGTCAGTCCCTACAGGATCAGCTCACCCTTTATTTTTTTTCTTCATTAATGGAAAATGACTTTCCAGATCCAGCTTCTCCCCGGTGAGCTCATTCTGTCAATCCTAACCATTCACATACACGCACCATTGCATAAAGGTCATACCTTCTCAGGCCCCATTTCGCATCACGCCTTGCATTGAGTTGATCATATGCTCCTTCTGGGAGCAATAAGTCTTAAACTTACCTACTTCCTCTCCTACTTGCACAACCTAATCTTGAGAGGGATCTTCATGTAACACAAGCTTTGTCACAAAGCTGATTCCTACTCTGTGCAGCTATTTCTGTTTGTTATAAAACAGAAATTAGGCTCCCTTTCAGGACCTGCTCTGTGCCTATCATTTAGCTCATCATATTTGGCAGTCTGACCACACAATCACTTCTTTATAAAACCTTGAAAGAGCTTTAACGCTGTGAAGTATTTTTCCACCATTCCTGAACAGGACATGGGAGCTGGAACACCATGTTGGGTTTTCCTGTAGCAGGAAGATAGCTGACTACAGTACCGTGAGCTTACAGTGGTTTGTTAATATTATTATAGCAGATAGATGACAACTGCCATTACTGACCTCTACCTTTCATGTCTGCCATGGGGTGTTGGATATTCATATTTTCACTTCTCCATGAATCTCCACTCATGGGGTATCATAAAGCTGCTACACAGAATGTTTTTAAATCCTTGGAGAGCAGCTATATACACACAGAAGATATTTCTCAGAACTGCCAGCTATGGAAAATTAATTTTGGCACCCTAAGCTCATTTTAAAAAAACTGCTCTGTCCTTTGCTCAGAGACTTGTCTTTGGTCATCTTTCACATAATGGTCATGCTCTTTGGCCTCAATGTCTTCCTCCCATTCTCAGAAAAACCACACTTGAGTTACCCTCTTTTCCATCCATGTCCAATTCAAGTGAATGTCCAGTGCCTTCAGCATTTCACTATCCCGTTTAGCTGTGTCTGAACCACCAGTGGAGGGCTTAAACCTCCTGATTATCCACACTAAATACTTGTTTCTTCCTTAACTGTGAGCTGGAGCAATTTTGGTCCCCTGGTCACAGAAGAGAAGATTTTGCTGTAAGGCCTACAGGAAATGGGAACACAAATAGATCTACACCATTTAGCTGGGGAGCTAAGCCTAATTCCTGGGTCCACCTAAGAGGAAATACCCAATTTTAATCATCCTAGGTCAGATTTCCCTGTTCAAGTATTACCTTCTTGCACTGCAGCTTGCATACCTACTACTGTCTTTTCTGACCCCTTTCCAGCCTCTTCACTCACATCTTGTCTTCATTCCTGCTTCATTTTGGCATTCTAGTATTTCTTTCTGCTGGAAAAATACCTCAACTTTTATCCACCAAATAAATAGTTCCCCCATACTCCCTTCAAAGATGTTAAAACTCTTTTTCCAAGAAACCTCCTCAGCGCACCGCTAGTCTCGCCATCAGCACCACTTCAGTCTATCTTGTACACTTGGAATTCAAAGAGGTCATGTGTTTCAAGGACCAGCACATGCCTCCAGTACTTACAGACCCTATTTTTTTTTTTTTTTTTAATTCCCCCTCCCTTTTATGAAGTGTTGATTTCACATCTATCAATGATATTTGACTTGAGATTGTTCTGGTTTTGGAGAGACCCTTAAAGGTCATCTAGTCCAAACCCCTGCAGTAAGTAGGGGTATCTGGAACTAGATCTTAAACTACAATGAGCCATACAGCCTATAGTTTTGCAGAGCTTCAAATAAACAGAGAAGAATCATCTTTAAAAAATGAAACTGTGTATTGGCAATGTTTAAAAAACATTTCATAATCTGAAGAACTGATTTCAATAACAATTGTTGTGATTTATGATCACCCACTGAATAGCATCAAATTCTGTAACATTAAGTTGTGCCCTCTATTCATCTTTGTAAAATAACACTTTTTTTAAGCTTCACTGTTCATCAAGAAGAGAAGCTGATGCAGAAGTCTTGTTACAAACCTTCTAAACCCCCGCTTTGAGGCGGAAGTTGATTTTGAAAGGAAATTAAAATCAGCAAAGATTCTGAAATTATCTGGAATTAGTAGAGAAGAGGGACAAATGGCAAATGTATGTACAGATTAGTCTATTTAAAAGATTCAATCATTGATCAGAAATTATTAAAGAGGACAAGTGTACTTTGAAAAAACACACTTCTTGAAGTAAGTGATGGCTATAGAAAAATAGTTGAAAGATGTCTGCTGCTACGTTGCTTACTTTCTGAAACATTCATCCTTGGTTAAGAAGGCCAACAAATCCTGCCACTCAATCTAAAGCTGTAGCTGGTTCTGTGTTACCACGTGCAAAGCCTGCCTATATAAATGCTTCCTCTTGGCTCAAGTGTGTGCTCCTCTGACATTTTGGAGGAAACAATGGCACCCCTCTGAGTCAGGCTGCAGAGAGTTTGGGTTTGGTATTGTTTGTGGGATGCTGTTCTATTCATCACACAATAGGGTTTCTGTTTCTCCCTTGGTTCTATTGTGTTAAATCACACTGCTTTTTTTAAAGTTATATTTTCAGTTATAGCCTGTCAGGCACCCTAAGGCATCTAGGCACTGGGTGCTCCATAAATTTAAAGTTATTGCTGCTCAGTATTGCTGTAAATGAGTTAGTCATCTTCTCATAAAGCAGCAAGGGAACGGACTGAAAACACAGTGCAGCCTCATCTGATTTAGAAGTGTCTTTCAAGAGGTACGAGATATCAACATGCCCTTTCTGAAACTATAAGAAATTCTACCCAAACTGTAATACTTCATCACTGAAAGGTTGACAGAAGCCCTGTCTACACTTGAGAAGTAGCTGTAGTTAGCCCTTGTTGTACAACATGGCTGTGGCCAAGCTGAATGCTGGACACATTCCATTGTTCTGTTAATGTGGATGAAAGCATTAACCTGCACAGTGTCACACCAGCAACGCTGATAACATGGTTGTGCCTGATCTGAGCCTCAAAAATTATTCTTAAAGCTTGGAGGGACCCCGAGAGAGAAGTGGGAGAGAAGGAAGTGGAGCGAATGCAGAGCACTCAGTGTGCAACCTCAGCTACAGTTGTGCCTAAGCACCGGCTTTTTAAACCCATCCAACCTGCTCCTCACATAGGCACACATCTATACACACAGAGCCCCCAGCAAAGAACACCAGAAGCAGAGTCTCTATTTCCCTTCTCACACTTTCTTGGAAAAAAACCATCTTTTTATATATTTGGACTTGCTGAGTTTTATCACTCGTGCAATAGTTTTTGACACTGCATTACTTCTGTGTAGTTTACAAACTGCAATAAGGGTTACTGGGTTCTATACCATACATTAATTCTGATAAGACACCATCAAATAAGAATGGTAGCAGTTTGTTTTAATCTCATGTGTTTTGCCTCTTTCCAGACTTGTGGCCAGTAGGCATAACCATTGTTTTCTAATAAAATTTTGAAGGCTAGCGAAATCTTTTATCATAGTTCGATGTTAGTTGTTATAAAGACATAGGAAAAAGCTAGAACAATTCAAAAGGGTGGGAGCAAAACTTTAAGTAGACATAGGTGAAGCATTTGTCCATTACAAGGATTTAAACTCTTAATAGTCTACACTTAGTTGAACACAGTTAATCTCCAATGCTCCTGAGTTGGCTTTTGAAAATTTGTTATTAATAGATACTGTTATGACAGATTAAAGTCACATAACCCCCTGATTTAAGACCCAGGTGCTTATTTGACCCAATAGATCCCATTGATGCAACCTGTTGGCAAAAAGTGAGATTTAAAAGGTTTCAGTAAACTAAAAAAATACATCCAAAATGCTTTCTTCATTGGAAATCTACTGGTTGTGAAGTCTAGGAAGGAACAGTTACTGATTTTGGTGTCTTTCCACATGACATTGTCCCCCCTTTTCAGCATCTGCCTAATGGAACAATGCAACCAAAAACCATGTCATCATATAAATTAAGCCATTTATCCATTTCAAACACAATATGATATAGAGGAATGCTACAGAAAGCAAACATCAGTAGGAACTAGAGCTGTCGGAGTAAATTCAAAGACAAGACATTTTTATTAGACTCTAAGCATACCTCTTGTTGCAGATGATTTACTAACAATTTTGTTCCTCCTCTCCCCCTCACTTCCCTCCCATAAAAAAAAACCAAAAAAAAAAACATAAGGATGAAGAAAACACCAAGCAAGAAAAATTCACACTTGCATGGAGAGGGATAGTCAGAAACATGGATTCCCTGCAGGTTTGAGTAACCTGCAAGCTTTCACTTGTTCATTCAGCCAGCAAAGAGCATATACGACAGGCCTTGTCCAAGGGATAGACATTTGGACTGCATTAAGCTTCCAGGGGTATGTGTGCAAGACTCCAGTATGAATCCTTTATTAAAAAGGCCGCATGTTTGCTATTTCTGTGGTTTTCAGAAAGGTCATTGTTTAAGATGTTTTCATTTAATGAAAATGTGCCTCTACTCTTGTTATTGTTGTTGGATGGTTTCTTTCATGTATGTTCCTCCTCCCCCAGATCCTTATTTGTCATCATATTGTGAAGTGTCTTGCTGTTCCTCTAGTTGTCATGGAACTGGTTAGATGTAATAGATTTGTATAACATTTCATTACAGCAGTGGTTAAGTTACAGATGGGTATGTTTCCGCTGTAACAACTTCTCTGAACTCATTAGGAAGTTTTAGGCTGAAGAAGGATAAAGGCAGACATATTCATTGCGCACAGTAGCATGGGAACTCCATTACTTTAGCAATGGAAGACTTAGACTTCTCAGGAGCTCCTCATCAAATCACTACCCATCAGATCCTTCCTCTTAATCTCCTCTAAGCACTGAGCAGACACCTACACTTCCATTCACACAGGAGGTCTGCTACAAAGGTACCACATATGAGCAAAGTTACTCTTCCCATGCAGAAAATAAACAATGTACTGAGCCTCCACTCTATTATGAATATGCCTGGACTAACAGAAATTAACAGCCTAGACAACAAAAAACCCAGCAATTGAGATTGCAAAACCACAAATTCCAGCTGAGGTACAAGACAGTCAAAGATTTCCCAGTTAACCTGTGCTCAAACTGGAGGTGTGGATGACTGCACATATCCATTATATGAGAACTCACAAACACTTGCCTTTTGTATTTTTAGAATATTAGAAAAATCATACAAAGAAGCACAAGCTACTTTGAAAAGCTATCTAGATTATCAATATTTAAATTGTACATTTCACATTTAACCCAACATACCCTCCTTTTTCCAGAAAAATGTCTCTGTTAGGGGCTAGGACAGACAGTAACCAATTTATTAATTTCTCTTGGTGTATATTATCTTCCTTTAAAGTGAGCAACAGAGCCAAGCAGGCCCCTCTGCAAGGGAAAGGACAAAGTATCTTCATTTGAGAGCTACTGGGTATGCCTAAGGCAGGAGAAGCAAAAAACAAGGAGACAATAGCAAGCAGTTCAGGCTCAGGAGATAGCCAAGAGCAGCAGGAGAAGCTAGAAAGAAGCCCCAGTAACAATGGGAAAAAACTCACCAGGGACCAGAGTGCACATGCAGTCTGCCTCAACCCCGAAAGCCACAGGGCTGACTGAAACCAAGACTGTAAGGGAGGACAAAGCAAGCAGCAGGGGATTTGTTTATAAACCCTTCCCCATGTCTAGTCTGTCTTTTCTCTCTCATCTCTGTTTTAAGAGGTTTGTCTGATGTAGGCTTTGTTGAAAGAAAACCTGAGGTTTGACTTTATAAGCTCTGAGAGAAAAGGTCTGGACAGACCTACCTCAAAGCTCTGGTCAGAGATAATTTTTTATTATTTTTTTTTTAAAGCAGAGATATTTTGGCCTTTCTTTTAATTATGATTACAAATATTTAGCTACTACATGCAGCATATAAATAGTGGCTTTGTCAAGCTGTACTTATTAGAGAAGGGCAAGGAAGTGACAGCATCACAAGCTATACACAACATAATTTGAGCTCAGAAACAGTGATGGCCTCAAAAGCAATTCCTTTACACTTGGCTAGAAAGTCTACATGGGGCTCTGGTAGAAAGGATTTCATAACTTTCCATGATTCATCCAAACTAGGAGCTGCTGATCAAAATCTCTCAGCAGAGCCTCCTGCAAAACACACACTGAGTGCTAAACTGAGTTGTTATACAATAAGTTGTAATGCCACTTGAGCAAGGTCAGAAGAAAGTGATTGAACACCTCCAAAATACAGTGAGAAAAGGGCCTTTGCCAATGCCAACAGAGAACCTACAACTAAATGGGATCCAGAAACGGTTGTAACTTCCTTTACCATACTGCTCAAACCAAAGCAGCAGGCTCTGCATTTTTTTCCATGTCCTTTAGGTCTGCTCCACCACCTCTGAAGAGGGTATGAGATGAATTATCCATCACTCAACAGTCACCAGTTAGAGGAAACAGAATCACTGTAGTGTCTATACACTGTCACGCATCATCTGCCTTCAAACTGCATTGCACCAGCCATTGTCACGGTGCTGTCCTCCCTGGCAGCCAGCTGCACTGTTTGAACAAGAGAGGGTGAAAGAACATAAGGAAGCCATTAGAGGTAGGAGCAATTGCCCAACATGACTGAAAAAGGGATCTGAGGAAACATAATGGAATCACTCATGAGCAACTGTCCATCCGGTCAACATCTGCAGGCAGCCAGCAGCTGCTTCTGCTCTAGAGACAAACTAAACCAGTTCTCTAGAACAGCACAATATATACATTAGCTAAGAGTACCTGCCCAGTAGTTTTAAATGTGTCAAACACAAAAAAAAAAACACCCAACCAAAAAAACCACCAACCAAACAACACTTTTGGTCTGTGAAAGAGCAGCTTTGAAGACACAGTACTTGGGAAAAACAAAACCAAGAGGAATAATGCCCCGCTATTGAACAATGAAGAGTCGTAGTCAGCTTCTAATTGTAATGTTATGCAAAACAACTTGAAGTAAATGTATTTATGTATTTCACATTCAGCTTTGCCAGTCATGTGATGGGAAATTGAGGAGAATAAACATAGTAATAATAATGGGACCAGACAGCATCTGGCATACTCATGGGTGCGTGGGAGGAAAAATACCAAGAGTGCCCACAGTCTACGTGCAAGCCCTGCCTACACTCAGCAGGGCCTTCACCCTTGTGTCCTCAAAGAATTCATTAAATCCCCAGGGTACAGAGGATGAGCAAGTCCTGACTCTACCAAGGAGTAAAATAAGAATCATGCTTAACTGCCAGAAAGGAAACACCCTCCCACTAACATCATCCCTCCCTGATAACTTATCTGGCTTTGAGGTGCAACATCCCTTTTAATAGGCATACTATTTTGTGTCTAAAACCAGCAAGTATTCGGGTAACATCATTTCCACCTGTTCTTTTTTAGTTTCCCTCACAGGAGATAGGATCAGTAAGGAAAGTCTTCAGAGGAGGAGAGGAAGTCTTTTTGAAGTGAATGATAAACATTTATCTAACAGTTCATCAAAAGGTACCTCAACTCAATGCTTTTCAGCGGCAGAAATCAAACTGTAAATTAGGGGACTCTGCAAAATACACAATGGCTGCAAGATCAGAATGCCAACTGCACATTAATTATTCACTCATGCCTATTATGAGATAGATAAGTCCCTTTTTTGTTAAGCTCACCGTTAAAGGGCAAGTTATGCTGGAAAGTAGTAACTAGAGTAGTAACTAGCTGCATTCAAGAACATATCAGTACTATCAGGTCACTTAAACCTGCATTTATAAACACTTCTCTTTAAAAGAAATGCCTTTTAAAAAGCGGGGGAAAGTATGTCCCACACACCCTGATATCAGCAGTGGTTGTCCAGGCAAGCTGAGGATTATGATTTTTTACAACCAGTTATGTGGACTTCAGAGAAATGATAAAAGCATTCCTCCAAAGTAGGCTTTGGAACCATTGAATAGATGAAGTAAGAACTTGCATCTCCGACAGGATTAACACCACAAGTTTATAAATAAGTCTAGACACTTATTTAGAAGACTAAACCATCTCTGAATTCTATCAGTTGCTATCGTAGCCTTTCAAAGTCTCACTGAAACTGTAAACAGACTGAAATCCATAGAGTACCAGAAGACAACAAATGAAAGGCTCTCCTCAGTAACATGGAGCTAGTGGGGAAAAGGTTTCATATGGAAATGATGTGAAAAGCCCAGCTTCTACTCCACATAGCTGTTTAAATCACACAGCCAGAAACAGCTACTGCAGCTCAAAAGGAAAATGCAACATTTGTAAAACAGCAGCTTGAAAAGGCTGAGGGATGTGGAAGTCAAGGTAGAAAGGAGCGTGCTGTAAACATTAACACTTAAAAAAAAAAAGGGGGGGAAGTAAATGGAAACTTTTACATCACAACAGTAACAGTTTTTATTCTATATACCTCTGTTCCACCTGAAATGCTGTGTAATCCAAGGTGTGGAACAGGACAGGTAACAAAATAGGCATGAATAAGGAGTTAGGTTAAACCACTGTGCACCAGACGTCAGATCATTTTCTAATCCAGACTCTCTGATCTTCCCCCACAGTCCAAAAAAACCTCATACTTTAAGAACATGCAGAATAATTTCTTCTCTCTCATTCCAAGGCTGCAGCAGTGCTTCCCATGTGTGACTTAATGAAGAAGCAGTCCTACTCCCATCTTACATTTCACATGGTCAGTCAGACCCTTCACTACCAGACTTGCTAGACTTAGAAAAAGAATTTTGACACCATTGAAACAAGAATTCCCATCCTTTAGGAAGGTATGCATTATAAGATTAATAGTTAATAATCCTGTCAGCATTTATTTAAGCTAAACCATTGGAGCAGAAATTTACAGCTATTTCAGCTGCCTGTTGCTACATACACACATTTCTCTTAATAAATTAAAACAACTAAGCACATGCCTGCTTACTTCTAGCAGATGTTATGCTAGTAAATGTTAATAATTGAGAGGTTTCAATTGCAACATGACACAAACAGTGCATAATCCTTCCTGTCAAAACCGCTCTGTCAAATTCTCTATGTGCCATCACTTACTTGGCATCCAGAGTACATAAGGCAGGTTTTTCAAAGTGTACTAGGAATGGCTGGACCTTCCTATAATCAAATTTAGAAGGAGTAAGCTCCTATTAATAGCAGCTAGTCTTTATTTAGATCAAAACAAAGTAAGTCTCTGAATCCCTTTATCCTTAAGCAGCCTTGAGCCTGCCCTTACTGCCATATATGAGAAGTCTGAACTCACATCTCATCTCCACATTAAGATAGAGGCATAGCAGGGGTGGACAAAACAGGTAATGAGAATCAGCATGTGTATCAACATCAGTGATACCCCCCAAAAATACCTGTTAATTATTTCCTCTGTATCAGCCTTTTGACAGCTTTGCCATTATGTTATCAGCAGACATTTATGATATGATGGACTTCTTCATTGTTTACTCAGAGAAAGACCTCCAGAAATCCTGCTTGTTTTCTAAAGTAAGAACACATTGTAGTTTGTATTAAACCTCTTACACATGAGGTTAGCTGGCTTAGAAAGCCTAATATAGGCAAGAAGTACACACAATTTTCAGACAGAAAGAGGGAAGAAGAAGGAAATATTTTAACAGAGCCATATTTGCAAATGACTCACAAACAAGCAGTTGAAATGCCAGTATCACAATATAAAAACAAAAAAATCATCCCTAACACACCTAAAAAATCCCCCACACAAATCCCTACAAGGTCTAAAAAAATTTCCTTTTATTTAAAAAAAAAAAACAAATTTAAAAAGGTTAACACAGACTCACTGACCAACATACACCCATCAACTAACTCTTACCTTCCCCCCTCCCCAGGGAGAAACAGGCATCTTTTATAGTTCATGTTAAAAGGCTTGTTAAAGGAAGTAGGGTCACTTGGCCCCAGTGGAGGGGCTAGTAATGAAGCCCAGCTGCATCCTCCCCAGCTCTGCAGGGCTGAGGGGCAGCCACATGCTCTGGAGAGCAGGCGGACATCTCCCTGGGGAGCTGCCTTGCACTTTGTGTAGCAGCTCAAATCAGTGAAAGCGAGGTAAAAGCGGATGGAAAAAGCCATTGTCTTTGGTGTGGTTTTACTTTGTACCCATCTCTCCATAAAGAAGTCTATATAAGAGGGAAAGCCAGCAGAAAATGGGGTTTTGGTAGGGTTTTCCTCAGGTTTCTATGGTCTCAGTAAGTGTCTTTGCTGATACGCCACAGTCCTGTGGTTTCTAACACCATCATTGTTACTTGCCTCCCAGAAGAAGTTCTGAATTTGCTTACTGAGCAAAACTGTGCATCTTAACCTGCTGCACCTTCTAAGCAGAGGTGTTTGAGTGAAAACCAGGAGTAAAAAAAATAAAGTGTATATAATAGGCAAAAAAAAAAAAAATTTGCATTCCTCTAGCTTCCCTCTAACATCACTGCAATGCCAGGAGACCTTTTAATTAATAGCAAACATTATGAAATGGAAGAGGACATAAAAGAAAATGTTAATACCTCAGGGGTACTCTGGTCCTTCCTAACTTTCTGCACTAGGGAAAGAACTTCACGTATACTTTGGCATCCAGAGTCTTATCAGGTATTTTCTTTGCACATGCCAAGGCTTCATCTGTTCATTTTAGCTTAGACCTGCAGGAATGCTTGCACAGTGAGCTTGGAAAGGGGGAACAAGATTGGAAATACACAATTAAATTGTCCACTTTATTTGACCATAAGCAATTAGTTTGTGGTTAAGAAGAATATAGATTACGATTGGTGGAAAAAGAAGCCAAACAACCTCCTCTTCCCAAATAATCAAATATATTCTTGGCCAAAGAAATAATTTAAATTAGTCCACACACTTTATTTATCAAATGCTGTCAATTCACACAGTCCTTGTGCTCTCTAGAGGCCCTTCCTCGTTTAAAGTCCAAATCCTGAAATGAGATCTGCTTAGGAGAACCCCAGCCCCTCTGATGACTTCCAGCCACAGCAGGTCCCTGGGTGGACATGGAGCATCACGTTACAACACAGGGACACAATCAGTACCAGGTAGCTACTAATTTTGTTGCTACACAAACCAGGGGAAATTGCCGATTCTCAGGTTTTTTGAGAACAGTCCCTGGACCAAAAGGCAGTGTGCAGTGCATTCAGCAAAGTAACCCTTCCCGGCATTCTCAGATGGCTTCTGAGCCAAAAAGTGGGTGAACAATGATTTTCCCTAAGGCTCTGTCACAGACCAAAAGCTTACTGTATATGAGTAACATTTGATGACTTCCTGTCTTTAACTCATGGTAAAAGCTTTTCATAGTGTACACCAGCCTTCAACCTCATGTTCTCTACTGAGTACAAGCCAAGTGTAAATGATACGCTTTACTGAAATGTGTCTTTCATTCTAAATAATAATGAAGTCACAGTAATTTTAATTAACAGATGTACCGAGAAACCAAATTATTGGCTGTGCTGTGCAGGTCTGGGACAATCTCCGTGCGGCCAGTCAGCCCAAAGATGTGTGTATTGCCACAAAACTTGAGGGCTGATCTCTGCTATCACAAAGGCTTATGGATATCTTTCCAAGCAAGAGAGTGAGAGAAACTTCAAGGTTTCTGGTACACAGTTGCTCAGCATAGTTTATGTATTGAATTAGAGAACATGCATTTTCACATCCCATCTACCTGAACGTATTCAAACATTTTAACTTCAAAGCTAAATATTCAAAAGACTTTGAGAAACCACAACTATTGCATTTTTTCACCAAGTGCTAAGGTAAAAATATGTTCGTTGTTCTGAATAAGGATTTTCTTTCTCTCTGGTAATATTATGTCTTAACATTGCTACTTAGAGCCCAAACAAATACGTCTCTGAGACCCGTATGTTGTATTTTCACGGGGAGGTCTTGAAATGAAGTTGTATGTCTGTGTGTATAAGTGATTGATTTATTCTGCAGTTCTGCTGCCACCATAACCTTAACTTGTGTCCTGTAACTCACAGACCATTCTGTGCTTTGGGCTCTTTGAAGCTTACATTGTAAGGCTGCTGCCAGATTTGTCAGTAAGTAAATCAGTAAAATGAGATAAGCACCACTTTGACTGATGAAAGTGTTGAAGATTATCTTGCTGTGGTATGCAGTGACTCAGTGACTCTTTACTCATTTGGAAACAAACAAGAAAAAAAAAAAATCTGTAGAGGATTTCTTCTCTGTTACACAGTCCTGCAGCAGATACACCTTAATTAGGCACTGCCACCAGGGCGGGCCACCATATGCTGCTGTTCTATAGCCCTCAACTGCATATGCCAGCCTTTTTTTCCACAAAGGGACACATCCCATCACTACAAATGCTGAACTCTGTTTAATCTTCTATTTCCAAGCTTTTGTTTATAGTTTAGTTACTTAGTGCGTAAAAAACTTTTGTGCGTGATGTTTGTACGTGATGCAGTAGCTTTTTTTGAGCTTTTATGGCATGTATCCATCTATTCTATTTTTTAAGAAGTTTTCCATATATGTCTTGGTGTGAAACTAGGGATACAGATGTGACAGTGGATTAACGACAGGATCCAGGTCTGTGACTGAGTCAGGCCCAATGTTGTATTTCTCGGTAGACAGAAGTAAATTGGTGATGAAGTAAACCAGAGGATGAAGACACATACAGTCTGAACTGCATTCACATCCAGGCTTACTGGCAGTGACGGGACATGAAGAAAGCTCTTTATTGCCCATGCTAGGACTCTTCGTGGGCTTTGTGCTTCACAAACACTGTCTGGAGCTTTCCCAGTAGATTATACTTCTCTTACCTTCATACCAACTTCAGTCACCTCCCATTTAAGGGGGACATATTTGCTCTGTATAAAGACTGCTGCCCGTATTTTACTCCATCCTTCAAAATCAGAACTGCCTCTCTCCAAATCGCTCAACTCCACTAAGACCTGAATAATAACAAGAAGATTAGTAAACGTGATACTGGTATATTTTCAGTTTCATCTAGAAGAATAAATAGAGCTAGTTGTTTGGAAAAAAAGAAGAATTCCAGTGGGAATAAAGACAAATATTGTGACATTTTTCTTTGAAAATGTAGTGTTCAGAAATAGAAAATGTACGCATCTTGGGGAATTCTTTCATTTTGTGACATGCTGCAAACAGAAGTGGTTAGCAGGCAGAAAAGCCAAGTGAGCTGGATAAATATCCAAACAGAGAAATATGGCTAAAGGGAACAAATACAGCTGGAATAGTGACAAAACATATGTTTTCAAGTAAAGATCGTAACAAGCCAGTGGAAGGGGTACAGTTCCCCACAAAAATGGCAGCAGTGAACAAAGAAATGCTTTAAAAAAAATGCAAATGTTGCCTTTATCTGAAGGATTCAGTAGCTTTTTAGACAGTGAATGGTAGGGAAACTATCTCCCTGGCAACTGGTCGTCTAACACTGGTACCACAGTCCCATTCTGGAGGAATTCCCAGCTGTGGTCATCTACTGCTCACCTACACTCTGGCACGGTAAACTAGCAGGTGTGTATTACTGAAGCCATTTGCTTTAAGAAATCAGAAAGGTGTTTTCGAATGAGGAGAGAAAATAATCTCTGGAGAAGTCTAAATTTCAATTATTAGGTTTGTTATATAATCGTATTAAACACGGCAGGTGTCTTCTGATGAATCTTCATATGGTATCTGCCTTTTTCTTGGAGAGTCATCACAACAAATTCGGCATGTGGAACACACTGAGTGGGAGCCTGCACAGCCACCAAACCCTACAGCACCCCCCAGTCTGCAAACAGAAACATGCTGGAGACAGCAGAAAGGACAACCTGAAGTGCTCAGCCCTCTGGGGCCAAGGAAAACTGCAGCTCACCCCTGCAGGGAGGGAGAGTGCTTATCTCCACTGTGAGCAGCCCCAAGCATCTGCTTTCCCTCCTGCCCCAGTTTTCTCCATATCTTCAGAGCCCTGAGGGGGCTGTAAGTGCCTGAGTCCCAGCAGTAAGATGTGGCACCTAAGGAGGAGACAGAGATTGTCTTTGAATAAGCCCTGACACCCACTGCCTGCCTGCTACAGACTGATACATATGATGGGACCAAGGTAAAAAAAGGTCTGTTACCTGTCCCGAGGCCCTGACCCGTACTATAATATTGGCACTGAGGCAGTATGTGTTGAAATGGGGCTGCTCAAGTTGCTTCTGACAAGTGTTTTCCATAAAGCAGCTCTATACAAGTTTTTGAATCAATGAAGGTGACGTGGAAAAACAAATAAGAATATTTAGAAAAGTTTAGAACCGGACATGTAATATTTTAAAGAATTTTACACGATAGAAATAACTGCAATTTAAATGAAAGTACACGTTTTTCTCTTAGCTCTACCGTTCTTGTCAATGGAAAAAAAGAAAATCCTCTCAGCTTAGTATTACTACGTTCAAAACCAGCAGCATCCAGAAAGCAAATGTTTTCACTACAACCTAACAAAAATAACAACTGGTTCTCTGGTGCGTTATTTGTTTGAATTGTTCAGTTCAAGTTTCAGCATACCTCTTCTGTCCCCGGGTCTGTTTGCCCCCTTAGAATGCCAAGAAAAAAGAAACAATGTATAATCTAATATTTTTAATTTTATGTACAGGAATATAACGTTATGGCAACTTTGTACATGAAATACATACAGTATTTAAACATGAAAATCAGCTAGGTAAGAATTTACATTATCAATGAAACTGCTTCACGTGCAGCCCAGTTAATACTTAGTTTAGATCTGTATTTTATTGGGGAGAGATTTTAATAGTTTACAATCATAGAAACATAAACATTTAAAACAAGACTCTATAAAATAATTTACAGAAACCCTACCGCCTACACTGAGAGAAAGGGTGTATGTCTGAGTTTTGTGTGTGAAGGACACGGTGGACGAATGATGTATCTCGGCCTTTTTTAGTATACAATAATTTAGAAGCTGTTCATGCAATATGGAAGCAAAGGAGCACCAGTTCCTTCGAGACTTCCTGCTACCGTGGACATCTACTGAGCATCACATGTGGGTCACCGGACACATGATAATACCGATGCCAGGTGCTACCAGAGAGCACTAGCCTCAGTTCCTCCAAACAATTACTTATGTAAACATAAATATACAAGTTGATATCTTTTCTACACAGTACAAATACAGGTCACAACTTCTCAGCTGTGCAAGTAGTCAATCCATATACTTGGAAGTTGGATAATGTTCAGACTGGAGTTCCGTATATTTCTATGTACAGCGGCGCTAACAGAACTTCCTCGTTTTCACCAATTTGCTCTGATATTTCACGGAATGCCCACCGTGCCCTATCACGTACACATCCAGCAGGTAGGACTTGCCAGGCTGCAGGCCTCTGATTGTCTCTGTGGTCACTGCTTTCTGGATGTTCTGGCTGTGGAAGTATTTACAGAGAACCTTCTCTGATTTCTTCCTTGTATCTGGCCCCAAGCACTGGTTCTGCTCTCTTTTCTTCTGCTCTTCACTGTAATTGTCATCCACTTCCCTCTTGTAGATGCAGAATTTGTTTCTCTCCTGCGTGCCCAGCCACGCCACCGTGACTGAAGAACATGTGCGGAGTTTATCAAAGGCTTTGATTCGTGTATCTTCAGGAAGAGAAGGAAACGACTGCTTGTTAGGCCTTGTTGTAGCCAGGATCTTCAGCATAGAAGCACCTTTTTTGCTTCCTTTCAGCCTAATGAGATATTTAGCTTTTGTTTTTCCCCGAAGCTGGAACTGCCGCACACCTTCCACATTCTGAGACAAGAGAAGTTTTCCATCTCTTCTAACCTGGATCTGAACAGCATCCAGGCATGAATGAACAGAGAAGGTGACTTTTTGGTGAGATGAAACGGGAGCAAATCGTAGAAATTTGGTTCCCTTTCTCTTGATGAACACATCTGTAACTTTGCCATCCTTCAGTTCGACTGTTTTCTGTTTAGCCTCCTCCTTTGTTCTGGCAAAGGTGCCCACGTATGCGGTGCTCATGTTAGTGTTGGTATTTACTGCAAACATGTCAAAGTAGTACTGCGTATCGGGCTTCAGGTCAGACACTGTGAAGATGTTCTTGTTCCCAATGCAAACTTTATGCAGGTCGACTCTTGGCTTTGAGGACATTTGGCGCCCAAACTTTGATGACGATTTTAGGAAACCACGTTCTTTACCAGAGTTGTTGTCCGAGGGGAAGCCAAAATGGGCAAAGTCGAACGGACTGAAATCCAGACCTGGTTTTGGAGCCATCATGAAGGCATCATCAGCACCGAGCTTGGCTTCAACAGCACAGAGGCTTTTGAAATTGTGTTCTTTATTGATGACTATGCAATACTGAATTGGCTGTTTCAGTAAGGAAGCGGTGGGACTTGGTTTCCATGCCAACGTCACTGTTGTACGCCCCAGAGAAGTGACATCAATTCTGGGATCGTAAGGTAATTCGGGATAAGGTTGGTCTGACTCTGGAGTAGTGGTTGCATACACTTTAAAATGTGTGTCTTTCTCTGTCGACAGCAGATCCAGTTGGTACAAACCAGATGGGGAACTAGAGGACACAAAGTACTCAACATCATTGCCTTTGTAAGAGAACAGCTCTGTGCCTTCCTCATTAGTAATCTGCTGTTTCTGTTGCTCAAGAGGTTCCGGTTCACCTAGATGACAAGCAAAGAAAAACATTTGTACAGACACAATCTGTGAATATGAGAAAATAAAAACTCTAACAGACACTTCTGTATAAAATGCAGAAGTGAGACAAAAGAGGAAGGTTTTATCTTCTGAGGACGATGTGATCAGTACTTCTGCCAAAGCAGACAGGGAAATTGGTTTGTCAGAACTTGGATAAAGCCAAATGTAATAGAAGTTGCACCCAACCAGTATTAGTCCCATGAATGGCAGCTAATACCTTCCACTAGAGTACTTCACACACCCAACTTGGAGATGCTGTATGGTTCCCCAGGGGGATCTGACTCCACTGCTTGTTTCTGGACTTCAGCTCTTAACTTCGGCCCTCTGAGCCACGCTAACATTTTGTGCCTAAATACAGTGGGGGTGCAAGGCGTGTATACCATGAAATGTGGTGCACATGGTATTTTAGCACTTGTGTGAGGGGCTCTGGAAACCAAAGACCTCTTCTCTCTTGAGTAGCAGTTATATGGCTGTTTCCAAATAAGCTCCATGTCTACAGACAAGTCCCCTCAAAGGGACTAGCTCAGCCCTACTGCAATGCCAGTCCTGTCTCTCCAGTTCTTATCTTGTGTACACCGCTCACAACAAAGCCCCCGTGAAACCGAGTTACTCTGGGCAAACTGAGTTTGTTGCGGCAGCATCCAGCACACTCTGTAACTACAACCTCAGCTTTTACTTGGACTTTTTTACAGCCCTTTTCCTTGTCATGTTGCTACCTGATGCCAGTTTCCTGCACAATGGCAAGACTGGGGATGAAAATACAAACGTCAGGATATCATACAGATGGGCCTGCTCTGAGACTGTCACACCAAGAATGGTCTGAGGTGCTTCGAATCCTGGAGAAAAGCAGGTCTCTGAGGCACAAGGGCATTCACTGGTGATTTGTTACCTGAACCTTCTCCACTGGTTTCCTCTGGGAGCTCTTGCACGCTCAGTTTCCACTCCAGAGGAGCATCGCACGGTGTCACTGTCACTGCTAAGGGAGTGTTGTCCTCTTCAACCACAAAGAAATACCTAGGGGAAGGTTAACAGACCCATAATTCAATAAATCCTGATGGCAGCCAACCGTCAGGGACTAACTTGACATGGTCAAGGTCGATCTTGGTAAGCCAATAGAGACAAGAGCAAGCGAGTGCACAGGGAATATGGAGAGGACGGTGGGCGAGAGCTAAGGAAGTGAGGGGAGTCCTTCTATGGATGGTGGTGCAGAGTTTACACTTTGCTTGTCAAGATGCGGCAGAGGGGTTTCTGGCCTCCCGCCCTCCCCTCCAGCAGCTTCACTTTTTACCCCGACACTAACTATATGCAGTGTAAATGGTCACAAAGGTATAAATGAGGGAAACGTGATCTTCCGGGGAATGTAGGGATATGCTCTCCCAGGCAGGATGCACATTTTATGCTGTGTCCAGGTAAGGGCCCTAGAAGCACACTTAGACACACGCACATTCATCTGTCCTCCCGCATCTCCCCAGGCACTACACATTTACTGTAAAACGTTTCTCACTGATGAAGGCCGAAGGAAGTGTGTGATATGAGGAGGAAGGTGGCAATGCTGATCTTCCCCGAACTCTTTGGAGTTTCGTGTTCTTTTCCAGTCAAACCTCAGTATTTTCTGACCAATAGGGTCAGGGTTGGGAAGTGGGGAGTTCAGACCAAACTGGTTTACACCACTTCTTTAGCACAATATGAAATAATGAGGAGAGACAAGTGTGGTGGGGTAAGCCTGTAGTTTCTAATTTCCTTCCCGCTCCCTTTGCCTCCAGACATGGCTAGTGGCCCCACTTCAGGGAACTTCTGTGGTCTGCGAGAGCTCTGGGCTTATCCCAGCAATCAAATGAATTGGATAGACCCTCAGCCGGGGAGGCCAGATGGGGATGGAAACTTGCATAGTTATTTACTTCACCAGACAGAACACTGGCATTTGTATTCCTCTGGTTTGGATCCAATTCTTATTTCAAAACACCCAGCAAATAAAGCCAGTATCTTCAGAGTACAACCTCCTCACTTGAGCCAGAGAGAAATACCTTTTAGGGGTGTCTCGGAAGAGGTAGCTGCTAATTTCAGCTCCATCTGGGATGACTGACGAATCGTGAAAAAACGCTTTGTCCCGGATCTGCATTTGGAAGAGCTCCTCATCTCTGGTAGGTAACTTCTGGGGCCTGGAGCTAAGTGGCAGCAGCAGGAGCAGCAGCGGGCAGCGCAGCAGGAGCATCCTACAGCAACGAGAAGGAGCCTCACCTGAGGAGGGCTACACCATGCACAGCAGGAGCTTGTCCCACACCAGTGAGCTATATCGCGGCAAAAAAATAGTTTATTTGTGACCCATGGTCACTGACTCAGCTGCAAACTCATGTGGCTCTTGTGGGCTGATTTACTTCTGAAACATGGGGATGCCTATAACAACACTGCATGCAGAAATGGAGCTCACTGGACATGCAGTAAGCCCAGAGCACATGGAGGGTATATTAGCTTCACTTTCCTTAGGAGATTCTGGTTGGGCTTCTAGCAGTCCTTTGCTAAGTAAATATTTCCAGTTAAATTGTTCTTTATGAAAAGAGTGAATTAGGAAAACATGTGATATAAAGCCACACATATTCAAAGCACATTGGTATTAGCGTGCAATTCAGCAGGGCTTAATCCTCAAGCCTGATGGGAATTGCAAAACACAAAAGCAGAGAATCCCTTACAAATTGGGCATAATAATTCATAATCTCAGCCTTTCATTATTATGTCTACAAGTAGGTCAGTAATGACTACCCTAACATATACAGTGGGACAGGATGGAAATCTCCTTTCAGTACAGTAGATGATCTCATATGTAATAGCTCTGGTACAGGGGGTTAGTAGGGGGGAAACAAAGTCCATTTCTGGTACAAGTACACCAATTGCTAAATGATAACATTTTTTCAAACTAGAAAAAAAGGGGTTTGTTACTTGGCTGAATGTGCAGCCATGCACTGCTCCTCATACAGCACTGTAAGTTAAGTATGGCTTTAGAGCAAACGCTTTTTACCTTCAAGATCACATCTGCTGTTGAGATTTATTGGTTTTGGTGCCCCTCACCCCCAACCCGCCCCACCCCACACGCCACCTCCACCTCACCCAACTCATTACACCACACTAAAAAACCAAACAAAGAATTAACTACAAGAAATGAAATTGCCTCTAGAA
>JAAGNO010022224.1:10514-20611 GCA_033439905.1 Ceryle rudis
GATCTTTTATGAATTCATTGCCACATTGACAACTCCACATTGACAACTCCACATTGACAACTCCACATTGACAACTCTCCAAAGATCAAAACACGGAGCAAGGAAGGTTCTGTATCAGATTAAGAGCTGTTAAGTTCTTTTAAGGTGCTTGGCAACGTGAGTTAACTGTGACTGCACACAGAAATACCTGAGGAGAGCGGAACGCTAATCGCAGTACAGACAGCACGGGCCAACTGTCTCCGTTTCTTTGGGCAGTTATCCCCATTACGTTCGTTTAACCCAATTACATTATTAATTGGCTGGGTAACGTTTCACCCAGAACTATGCTGCAATACAGCCACGTGCCTCAAGTGTTTGCTTTGCAGCGGCAGGTTTTCTGTGACGCTTAAATTCCGCTCTTCCCCTGCTATGGGACCACTGAAATTATTTCAGTGAAAAAGCACCAAAGGAGACGGGGAGCGCAGGGAGAAGAACAAAGCAGCAGCGATGGCGAGGGCAGGGTAAGAACATTGTGAAGCCTCAGATCTAGTCAGCATTTCTTTATGCCAACAAACTGTAGGGCTCTGCAGAGTATATTAACCTGCACGTAGATACTGAGCTTCATGCCTTGTGGTGGCCCCTCTTTTAATCCACGGAGCAACCTAACACCACGAGAGAAGAGAGGAAATGGCAATTTGGGCACCTGGGTTGTTTCTTCAGGAAGCAGTACCAAAGCTGTAGCACTAGCTATAGGTCAGAGCGTGCTGTAAGCGAGCTCGTTGGCTCTATGCGCAACGCCAGTACCTTCCTCCGATCTTTTCCACGTGCTGCAGTAAACAACTGTGCAAGTCGTTGGTCTTGCGGTTCAGTTCGGCCAGCAGCTCACCGAAGTAGCGGCAGTCCAGCTGGTCGCCGTTCTCCTGAGAGCAGCTCACCTAGGGGAGGTACGCAATAAGATGGGAATTGAGCTCCCTCCTATGGGCCGAAAGCTGAAAACGCATGATGGATTTGGTTTTGTTTGCTCTTCCTAATTTGCAATTTGTTTACGCTGTTGTTTTCCTTGGTACAGAGTCTCCCACGTCTTCAGGTTTTCAGTAAAGTACACAGAAATAAATGACTTCCTTTACAACAAGAAATAAGCAAAGCAGCACCTTCTACAGCAGCGCTGGGGGAAAATAACGGAAGAGTGGCGAGGAGGACTGTGGACACGAACTCAAGTGACCTGCAGCCGCGGTGTCGATTCATCACACTAATTGTTGCTCAGCTCTGTGGCCTTGACAAGTAGAATGTCTGTGTTTAGGTAACACGGGTCTGCGAAGGGCTCAGAGGCACCTTATCAAACATGCCTGAAATTCCTGCCCTGCTGTGGAAAGATCTCAGCACAGGGCAAAAACTACGCCTGCAAGAATCCTTGAAATACAGGAGAAAGCAGCACATCCAAAAGCTTTTGCTCTCTCTGGCAAGGACCAAGCTCCACATCCCTCTCTGTGTGCCTCGGGTGCTGCTGTGGGGATCCCCCAGTGCAGGAGGGAATGAGAATGTATCTACTCTTTACATTTCATCCATGGCTTTATGGTTGTTGCTGTGTCTGCTCACACAAACGTCATCAGCGTTATGCTAATATGAGAAGTGCTGAGAATTAGGAGATGTCATTAATATATTCGTGCTCTGTGGCTGTAGGGGATAAAGTGCCTGTGGGCAGCACCAGCTAAATCCACCTGGGTGCAGGATTCCCCACTGCAAGAGCTGCGTTTGTACGGCCACAGTTCAAACATTTAGCTACGTGAACAGTAAAAGCAACCCCAGCTGAGTGCACCTAAGCTGGTTTATGGGAGTATCTGGCTATGGAAGATTCCGTGCAGGTCTAGCAGTGAGGTCACCACGTATGTTTGCCTTGCCATGTGTACACCAAATAGATGCAGAGGAAGGATGGCTGCGCTCCCTGCCCCACTGGAGTAACACCACCTGGGAGCAACCAGCCTCCTGCAGCTGGGGAAACACCAGGACTTGCTGCCTGCTGTGAAATGGAGGCCAAGGAAGTTAGTTCTGTGCTTCCAGTGAATCTGTCAAATACTTCTCTGTCAAATTTAAATGTATTTACAGTCCTTGTAATGGATCAGTTTAGGTAGAAAGTGACCCTGAATTGATGCGTGCCAACTTTATAAAGCAATGGATCTTCTCTCTGCAACCAGAGGCACGCACCTTACATTACTCGGTCTCTGTTGTACAAAGACTGACAGACAAAACCTGACTCGACCAATGGTTAACCTCCCAGGTAAAGAAATCAAACCAAACCAACCAGCAAGACTTAACACATTTAAAGGAGAAGAGAAGGTGGTCAGTTAGCACACCTCAGGGCAGGTCTGTGCCAACATGAAATGAAAGAGGATACAACACCTAAACCAGCCTTTTTGTTTTCCTCAACAGCACGTGACAAAGCCTTGGACAGTTCCAGACAAGGTCAACAATCACAGCACACAAAGGTATCTGCAACAGACACACAGACTCCACAGGGTGTGCTTAACTGGTGCTTAATTACCCTACTATGAGCTTGAACAAAAACTTTCGAGACTGAGGATTAGCAATTTTCTATCTAGCAAATTTCTCTGCATAGATAACAAGAATACGCTGGGAACAGTAACACAGCAGAGACACTCACCGGTTCGCAGGTTTGAACCGTCACCCTCCTCACGGTGCTTCCCCTGCAGTCATCGCTCACAGAGACTGGGAGTATTTCACAAGGGCTACTGGTCTGTGTCTGCTGACACTGGTGAGCGACCTGGGACTGCTCGGAGTGCTGGCAGGACTGGGTAACATAGCACGGCTCGGCTTGCTGGGGGACCTGACACTGCTGGGAAAACTGATAGTGCTTGTCCTGGAAACAAAACGCAGATTTTTTAAGCTGCTGGACACATCGGAACGAGACGGAAGCTTAAGGTGAATATATAAATGAATGAAACGTGGATTTGCATGCAAGGACCGATGGCAGTTTCAGCTATTTGAACAATCCTAATAAAATTGCTTTGTTTCCTCATTGAACATGAGTTTGTCCCACACTTTCATGCTGCGGGGCTGTAATTCACCAGACCCTTGGATTTTAGTAGCTGCAATTGCAAAGCACAGGAGACACCCTGTTCCCAAGCTGTACTTTTCATTCTCTTGTTAATCTTAACACACTCCTCCAATATTTCAACACATGTATGTCCTGTTTCATTATTTTAGAAATTTAAAAAGAGCTACACTTAAGGAAAACTCAGTAATCAGTTCACTTCAGAAAAACAATCATACGGGAAATGGCTCAAGACATTTTCCTCTATAAGACTTGCAGCAATTCCAGATTCAGAGTGGACAATCCCTAAGACACATTTGTCTTGTTTTACAACCCAAGAAATGTGTTGTTGATGAAACAACTCACCAAAACAATACACTAGAGACGTAGGTTTTTATGTTCCAGTCAAAATGCTGAAAGTTACTCATTTCAGCCAACTTAATTGTCTAGATCATGGCTTTTACTTCAGAAAATACCTAGTTTTTTATTCTACACAGAAGTATGTAAATGCAAATCCTTCAGGATTCGAATCCTTTAACTTAAAACTCACAATGACAGTCACATGTAAAAGGCTGAACCAACATCAGGACTCGGAGACTACGTTACACCCGCACCACACAGCGGCACGAGCGGAGCCGAGCGAGGACCCCATACTGACATTCCACAGATCAGAGGAGGTTTCACATCGCTTTGGGGTGGGCTACACCCCCGCCAGCAGCCGGAGCACACTGGGTGCACTTGCAACACATTTTAATTCCACCTGAAAGAAATGTACTTTGCCTGCCCCGAGACCATGATGCACTGTAAAGCAAAAAGCACTGTGGGAGAAATTTTCTTCAGAACTACGCTCCTGATTTGACTTAAACCTAAATGTACCCTGGGAACGAAAAGCAGGAATAGAAATATGGTAAATATTTATTTATATACCCCACCCTTTCCACTTCAGAGAATGGATATCACACTTAATCTATCTAAAATCCAGAATGGCATGGAAACTTCAGTTTTAAATCACTCTGAAAACTCTTCATTACTATTTTTTTTCCTGCTGAAAATAGCAGTGGTTTAGAGCAATAAGAAAGGAGTAATACTTTTGTTATCGACAGAAACCAATTCTAAGATAAATTTCAGACAGCTTTGCCAAATAAGTTTTTTCAAGAATGATTAAAAAGTTAAGGAAATTTGCCATTTCAATTCCTTTTTTTTGGTAAACATTTAGATTGGTCGTTCTGTTGAGGAGCTACTGCAAGAAACCAATGCTCAGTCACTAGAGATACAACCTCAGTTTTCACTGTTAGCCTGAAATAACCACCTCTTTGTAAAGAGTAAAGCAACTGCTCCACCGTCTGCTCTCCTTACATACTGAAATTGTTTCATTTACTTTGGGAACGTGTCCTATACCTCAAAAAGGCAATTCTCAGGTTGGTAGAAGTTCCCCCTCCCTCCCAAAACAATAAAAAACCCAACCCAGAAATATTACTTCTCTGCTACCACCTCCCTTTTCTTTTGCAATAGATAATAATAAGTCCAGCTTACTTGGAGAGGACTTAACAGCTCGTATTTTCTTATTGTCTTCTCATAGATGACATTATTTCCGGGACAGAAATTCGCTCCTCTAAGAAATGGGGATAACGGCTCCTGCAAAACATTGACAACTTTTATGAGTTTGTATTTCAAACAGCAAATTCAGAAGTAGTGTAATTTTTACTAAAAAAATTATACGGGACTTTTGCCATTTGAGGGCATATGGAATTCAAGACAGTTCTTTATCCTGAAGGACATTTGCATGTTTGTCCATTTGGACACAAAGTGACCATGCTTCCATCGAGACAGTATCTGAAATAAACACAGCAGGAACAGTCTGAAATTAATCTCCATAGCAATACTCCTGAAGCTTACCAACAGAGACTTAAGTGCTAAGAGCTGGGAAGCCTGACTGGTGATTCTGTGCTATTTCACCTCTCACCATCAGAGGTACGGGCCAAGTGACTGCAAAGTAATTAGCATCCCTGGCTGGAGGTAGCTGAAGACTGCCCTGAATCAGGAGAGCTAAGGGCAGGAGAGTTACACAAGCAGAACTCCACCACTAAACAGTTTTCCTACCTGATCAGGATTTTCGATAATAATCCTTCGAATAGTGCCCTGTAAGGAAGAAAACAAGCAAAGATTCAGTGATTACTGCATTTTAACCTCTAAAAGCTGTTCTGTTCAGAGCTCGGGCTTACATGGATGCCTGGAGTGACCTGAATATGGCCATCAGCTATGAACATCTCGAGATCCACTGCCCCAAATCACCTCGGAATGTTGTAAAGCCCAGGCCTTTCCCATGGCAGAGGCACTACCCCTGCACCGCGTGGCAGTGAACAGGCTGGTACTCTCACTTACAAGAGTTTGGGTTTTCTCGATCACCTCTTTGCAGTTCTGGGGGAATTAATCCTTGTTTTCTCTAGTGCCAACAGAACAGGATAAAAACACTGGCATACCGGGCTAGGTTATCAAGGATCCCGTGTCCCTGTTCCGCAGACACCGTCTTTTCCTTACAGTCTTTCATGTTACGTACCAAGCTTTGAGGGAAGAAAATCTGTATTTTGCTTAAACAGCACAGTGAAAGGGCAGAGGAACTGCCAACAGACATCATCGGGTCACCAAGCAGTAGCAAAGAGCGGTCACAAACCTCCCCAACTGCTATCTCTGAATAAAGGTGCCCACGTGGAACATCTGCACATTCTTGAATGAAAAATGAAACGTGACTTTTTAAATGACAGACATCCCGAAGTGGCAGGAGATTTGCTCATTCTCAAATCGATTTTTTTCCACTTCTTTCCCCAGTTGCAGGCTCTGCCATCCACTCTGTAGACCACCGCCACCAGTTACAACGAATCACACGCATTGCTTGAAGCCTCCACATCCAGTTCTCCATCCGAGTAACACAATTCCCACTGAATCTCACCTAAGGACTGGGCAATTTGTTACTTTACAGCAGACTATTCTTCCTCGCAGTACAAACATTCAATTTTCATAACAAATCATCGCTTCCCTTCACCCCTGGGCAGTGCTCGGGAAGACCGTAGCACTGCCATTCAGTCTCAGAGACATTCCTAACTGGGTAGGAGCAGCTCCTAAGTAGGTCAGATCTCCAGTTGTGAACTGTTGCATAAGTTTAGGGAGCCTGAAGCAGTTTTCCAGATCTCCCAAGAGTGAATCATAACAGCACCAGGAAACAGAAATCAAAGTAGAAAAACTGTTTTAGCAGCAATTGTAGTAATTAAGAAAGCTCAAAATTATAAGTGCTGAAAAAAACCTTAGAAAGCTGCTTAGTCCTCCTCCCACACACTGTGTACTTGAGGTAGGTCTGTCGTGAAGGGGAGCCCACTGATGCCAACAGAACTCTCCGTATCGGGACACAACGCCAAAAAGATGTAATACGGAGGCTGAGAACACACAGCCCAAGTCCCACATCACTGACACCTACCGAATTTGAACTAAAAAGTAAAAAAACTTAAAAAATGAACACCCGCCAGTCCTTCCTTCACGCCAGTTTCTTGGCAGACCCCTGCCTATGGCACATGAAAACAAGATGAGTGCCGTGCATGAAATTAGAAGACACATTTTGAATTTACTGAGAAGTTGGGCAAAGCTGCCTGAACTACCTTATGCTGGGCTCTGGAACACTCAGGCTGTTGAGTTTAGAGGGGAAAACTTGTAAAATTATTTTATCTAGTTACTTGTGTGTTCTCAGAGGAACTCATTCAGAACTGAGAAGATCAGAGCATTTTAAGTTGAAATATACTTCTCTAATATTCAAAATGACGGTCTAATCAGATGTGAAGTATTAAACAGAACCTAAGAATGTTTTGCTTGGTTAAAATTTGCTTATTTTTAAGATACCCAAACTCTTTCATTCCCAAAGAACTTTGATGCTGACACATTTCCCTCGCTCCTTTACCCGCACGAATTTGCCTGCCCTTCCTCCCATTCCGGCCAAGCAGGCCGGACTGGCGCAGGCTGGGAGGGAAGCCCTGCGACGCCGTGCCAGCCCGAGCTACCCACACGCAGCTCCTCGCTCTGCACGAGGAGGTACCATCGCCAAGGCCTCTGGAGCCGTTGCGCTGCGATGGAAGATGACCTCGGGCTGTTCCCATTCTTCCATCATTCCCAAGCGGCATAGCTCAGGCTACTCTCTGATCTCCTGCAACACTTTGGAGATGCAACATTTTGTAACTGGGAGAAGGAAGGGGATGGTGGGATTTCAACAGGAAGAGCCCAGTGCTGTTGTTGATTTCAATGGCACGACTGGGTTTGAGATTTAGAATGGCCTGACTAGCTGTTCTGGGTCTCTGTAAGGATAATTTCAAAAGGTATATGCTAACACTTTTGTGATGATCTTTTGCTAGTCCACGATTTTTAAGTAAGATTTTTAAATTTTAAAATAAGCCATTCAACAGATTTATCCAGCTATCACGTGCAAATTTCATGCAAAACCAATTAGCACGCTTTTATTTCAACAAGCTTCCCTTAGCTTTAGACAAACCAGTGCTTAAGGTGAGAATTTAACCTACGTCAAAAGCTTTTATCCGTAACAGTGTCCTGGTAATTAGCAGCACTCCAGTCCTCTAATCCAAGTTCTGAGTTGTATTTGGCAGCTGCAACAGGGAAATGGCAGGTGAGTTCCAAGGGCAGTTTCAAACAATACTAACAATTCTTCCAAGCTGGTTAATATTGCACCCTTCTCACAGAGGGAGGTCAGAGCCCTCAGCTCTTCACAGAGCCAAGCCCAGCCGTGAAAAGATCTTACTCATAGAATTTCTCACATGGGTACAAAACTCCTACCAAGGCCTTTTATGATTTTGCCTTCTGCCCAAACAGCAGGCATCTCCTGTGTGCCATCTCGTGTATTGTTTTTCCATGACCACAGTGAAAGGGTTCATACACGTAAGACACTGGAAGAGAATTTAAACAACATTCTTCATTTAGATCAAGCAGGCAAGAGCAAAATTTGCCATAATTTACTCCAGACAAAGTTTGGTTTATCCTTGATGTAGATGCCAAATGCTACACCCAGCCATGACAAAGTTAGACCAAAAAAGTACAGTAAATGGAATCCTGAATGACAACAAATACAACCACGTGTATTATATGCACACAACAGTTCAAATTTTCCCTCCCTCTAGCTTATTAAAAACCTTCCTAAACACCAAAGAAGACACCAACCGTGTGACTAAGTAACCAGATAGCATATCAGGAGCAATGCAAACATTTGTTATCATTAATCTACAAAAGCTCTGCAGAAGTAAATTAAACATTGCTCAAAGATGGTCCTGTGCCTTATCAACAGCACGAAGCTTAAACTACAGCTCTAAGCTGCCATTAGCTGGAAATTCTCATGTTAGAACATCTGCGTGCGTTAACTATGGTTGTTATATTACTCAGTTTCTGCCCCTATACGTGACCTGCTCAAAGGGCAACTGAAGAAACTCTCTGAAAACTTCCCGCACTCTTCCTAGCACTTCTGACAACTCCCATTCACCACCAAGTATGCAACTTCTCTCCACTCCCAGCTGACTTCCCCCTCTGTTACTGTTTTCTTCTTTAATAACTTCCTAATAATCTTTATTAAGCGTCCTTCCTCTCTGCCATTAAAACTGCAACCCACACAAAGCCTGGATTTGAGCTGCACCCTCTTCTGTCTTTTAAATCTAATCCTGCAAAACACTTCAGCAAGAAATTATTTTTCAGCAGCACAACTTAATGGATTCAGTGACTAAACCTGATGTGGAAAATTCAACATACTTCATAGGGCAGTGACAGCATTTGAGGCTGTATCAAAATCGGTCACGTACTTATCTGAGCAGAGGAAGCCCGGGATGGCAGTATTTAGTCTAATAAGTATTTAATTAATTGAACACTATTCAGATTATCATCTAGCCCAGTCGAGGAGATCACTTATCTGGGAGGTGAGACACCAGTGTTTACACTCCTGCCTCACATCGTGCAAGAGAAGGATTAGCAGCTCTGAATCAGGGGCACTGTGTCCGTCATACCCCAGTCACACAGAGCTAGAAGCCGAGCTGATCGCTCTCCAGAACTTAAAGTAGCCACCCTACAGAAGAAGGTGGCCCTTCAACTACACAAACACGGCTTGGAAAGGAAATCAGATTTCGTATTGGTCTTAACCCCTTTTATTTTTCATAGTTGACTATTTTTTTACCGCAGGAAAGGAAATTAAGTAAGAGTTCAAGCTGAACCACATGCGTGTTGCCATACTGAGCACAGCACAGCCACCGCACTTCTAGTGGCTCTGCCGACAGCCTGACCTGTCGGAGGAAAATTAGCTTAAGAATAAATTCTGATCTCCTTTTCTGTTTTTATAGTCAATGCTCTTCTGAAGTTACTGGGTTCTAGTTTTGTTTTCAAGATTCAGCTACGAAATCAATCGCAATGTTAAAATTAAATTCCATCAATACCTTCAAGCCATTCCTCGGATATACAGAGCAGCAAACCTGCCAAACTGCATTGTGAAGACTTTTAAAGCAAAGCTAAATGAACTTTCTTACCTCCCTACCCACTTAGTCGCCTGTGTTATTAGTGTTATTGATTCAAACCAAAGTCTTAAGCACACACACCTTTGTATTTACATGAGCAGTTCCAAGTAAGCAGAAAAGTGTTGGTCCCAATGGTGGGCGCACCCAGCCTGCAGGAACAACAGCCCCAGGCACCCTCCTGACTCTGGCTGGGTGTTTACTGTTCCGTTGACAAAATGGGCAAAAATATTGCAACAGAATAAGGTATTTAGAAGTTAAAAGTTTGTTGGTTTTTTTTTAATGCCAACTGGACTTGACAATACAGGATTGACCGATCCATTCAAAATCCAACGAAACGGAAAAGTGTAAAAGCCAGTTCATTTTCCGTGTTCTAGATGAAGATGGGTTAGTGAGGCGCGAAGCTTTTCCTTGCTCGGCTGAGGCAGGGTGATGAGGTTACTCGCCCATTTCAGAGATGGGTCCTGTCCTACCCCCCACGGCGAGCCCGAGGGGCCCGGCAGGGCCAGGACCCGGGGCCCGTCCCCCGCCCC
>JAAGNO010022225.1:0-31060 GCA_033439905.1 Ceryle rudis
TCCCTACCCTCAAGCAGATCAACACTTCCACCCAGCTTGCTGTCATCTGCAAACTTACTAAGGGTGCACTCTATCCCTTTATCCAAATAATGGATGAAGCTGTTAAACAGGAGTGGCCCCAGCACTGAGCCCTGGGGGACACCACTCGTGATTGTCTGCCAGCTGGATTTAATGCCATGGACCACAAATTAGGCTATAAAGATACACAGTAAGAAAAAATGGTGAGTTAACATTATGCTATACCAGGCAGACAGTCTCCTGCAAGGTGCCCATACTTTTTCTAGACCCGACCTGGGCTTGCACAGAGCTCTTTTAGGAGTTACCAACAGCAGGACAGATAATCAGTGATGGCTAATTGACAGCTGACTGTTGCCAAAGTTGACAGTGAAATTAACTGGTGATGTTTCTCAACAGGCTATATCAGAGGAAGAGTTGATTACATTACACCTCTCATCTGGCTATGCTCTGCTCCCCTCTCTTGGCTTGGCAGATGTTTATTCAGCACCTTCTTTCCCTTCCACTCAAAGGGAAGGGGTCACTTTTAGGCAGCTTCAGTGGCTCCCCACTGGAACTCATCTGGTCTCAGGTTCCAAGCTGTTTCTTGGGCTCCCTGGTTCTGCCTCCAGCACACATGGCTTTCTGCCTGAAGAGCTGCAGATGGGATCTCTAACACCCTGTTTCCTTTCATGTAGGCTGAAGGAGGAGTCACTTGATTGAATTAATTTGCTGCTATGGGGTTGATAAAAGGTCAAATTCAGAGAGGTAATAGTAGGGTAGAAAAAGAGATAACAAAGTGTTGGAGAAGGTGAAACATTTTTATGTAAAAGGCACTGCCTCATTTTTCTTAGATAACTTTTATACTCTAGACACAGAATTGCAGTGTGTGCATGATCACCTGGAATATGAATGGGCAGTTTATTGTGCTAGATTCTGACAGTTTGCAGCCTCAGGAAGGCATTATTCCACTGGTTGATGATGCCATCACAGTTTCAAGGTTACCTTTGTGACCACAAGGAGAGGAGCAGATACCATGGCAATTCAGGTTCTAGACCACAGTCAGAAGTGAATCCTTGCATCAGAAAATATTGAAAAGAATTTTAAAAACAGAAACTCTGTGTAAACTGCTACTAAAAAGAGATCAACTCTATGAATCATAGAATTTAGATGTATCATTTTAAGACACGGCAGTTACTTAGGATAATAGTACTTAGCTTTGTTACACAACTCTTTTATTTGTAGATCTTAAAATTCTTTATAGAAATGAAAGAATTTTTTTTTTTTTTTTTTTTTCCCCCCCCATATTACAGATATCAAGAGGATTGAATCACAAAGAAGCCTAATGACTAACTCATGGAGAAACATGGCTTGATTATCTGTCTGGGTCTAGCCTGGACCTCTTTGTGTGCTAAAAATTATCTCAATCTGTAGGTTTTGTTGAAAGCTGATGCATATCAGAGTCTCCTGTAAGAAACCTTTGGGTCTCTGGTACATTGCCATGGCTATACTTTCAGGCCTAACATATTTAGGATACCTCACAAATGGGATAACCGTGTAATGTATGCTTACAAACTCTGTAACTAGGCAACTAAAAAAAATTTTAAAAAAACTTCTGTGGTGGTTATCAAATTTGGTTTAGGAAATCCTTGTCCTGCTGTGCAACTTAAACCAAGAGATGGTGTTGCAACAGAATTACATTTTCTCTTAAATTATATTGTCTCATAATTCATGCAACTTTATTATCCTAGTTTTACTCTGAACCACAAGTCTGCATCATGTCTTTCACATCAGAGAGGCAAAATGCTAATTTGTAGAGGATTTTACCTCTTGTTAAATAATTCTGTTATCTAAATAGTAAGGCATTCTGGTCTAAGCACACACATTTTATTTCACTGCATCTGGTTTCTCTATTGTTAACGAATAAAAACTAAAGGAAGAAGAATAGCTCTGGGCTTTTTCTGTTCCTCTTTATCTATTCCAGTTTGTAGATCCCAAGAGCCATTTGGTCTTACTGTTTTGAACATCCATGGAAATAGATCACTTGTAGTGACCACAGTGCTTGTCAGAAAGTTTCTGCAGACAAACCTTCACTTGCCTCCACCAGCCAAGCTAACCCCTAGTTACTACTCATTATGCTGAGTCCCAGTGACCTTCAAGGAGCTTATATGAAGCAGATGTGTTGATTCAGTGCAGTGGATGAGCTTTCACAGAAGAGTCAAGAAATTCCAAAGCCAGATTTCTTACAGATCTTTGTAAACAAGCCACAAAGTAGTAAGATATCCTAATTAACAACATGTTTCGCAATATTAAGAAATAATAACTTATTAGAGGAGGTGGCTGTATGTTGCTGTTGGAACTATGACTTTGAAGACTGTACAGAAAAGTAAGTTATATCTGAAGTATAATTAGTTACTCTGAACTGAACTGAAGGTGCTAACAGCCATAAACACCACAATTATCTAACACAGAAGATTATTAATTTTTATTATAACTACAAAGCTTCTCACAAAAAAAAAAAAAAGGGGAACTGCCAAGGTGTAAAAACACCTTTCCCAAATATAGTCAGGAAATGCAGCAGCAGCTTTTACATAGACTTGTCTGTTTCTGCAGAGGGTTCAAATGCCTCCTCGGGGAATGGCGAATCCTAGGCAGAAGCACCAGTGTGAAATGCTTTGTGCAGCTGGAGCCAGGAATAAAAATCAGGCCTTTTACTCTGTATGTATCTGAAGTCATCTGTGAACAGTTCAGGAATCTATATGTCTTTCCAGAAGGAGATTAATGATCGCCTGTTTTCCAATCATCTGTTCTTAGCAGCCGGGCTACATAGAACAACTCTCGTGCACCACATCCTGAAAAGTTTGCTACTTGCAAAACATTTTACCATTTTCCACTTCAGAAGCATCTAAATTTAGTAATGGTACATAGCTCTGTCTCCCTGGGGGCCTCCAGTTCAAAAGTCCAGCTCTGTTTTGAATGTAAGTTTACAGCAAACAGCACAGCAGGACATAGTAGGGGATGAAGAACAACCTACATCTGTTCCTTGGGGTAAAAATCCTTATCCACTCAATCTGAGGGTGCAGGAGCCCAGGTGGGGTGCTTGGGGGTGCAGCAGTTGAAGGCATTTACTCTTCTCCTTTCAGCGTGGACTTCACAGAGACATGAGATGTTCTGGTTCTCCGGGTTCTCCATCTGGATGTCTGTAGCCCCGTGTCTGCTTGCAGCTCCCACCTCGCATTGCCTTGCTGAGAAGCAGTCAGCAGAACAACAGCCCCGTGATCTAGTTGCCTAATCTTCCTCTGCAAAATCCTGCTTGTGGACCACAGTAATCTATGGAGCTATCCTGTCCCCTCTTCTGCTTCTGGGCCCTTGGTACCCTCAGAGGGAAGCAGAAAGCAGATCTCACCCTCCCTGAACTGCAGAAGCATATTTTATTCACCACTGCAGCAATACTGTGGAAAGATAGACATGTATGGGGGAAAAATACTTGCACCTATTAGAGTCAAAAGTGTGAGTCTTAGACCCTTTTGTTTGTTATGATATTTCTTGACCCACATCTTCAGAGAAGGCATTTTGGAGTTTAGAAAACATTTTGGATTCCTTTCCAAGCACTTTCTGTTCCTTATTAGTTCTGTGCTGGGTCATATCATACTGAATGTCTTCCATCAAACTAAGTTCTCTTTCTGCTCCTCCCAGTAACTCTTATTTTTGTTGAAGCTCTTCCTTTCCCTTCTCCATGTTGCTGTACAACAAGGCAAATTCTCCCTGGTCTTGCCTTCTCCCTGTATACCTTCCACCCAGCATAATCTCATTTACGTACACAAAATCAAGTAATGTATCCTTGTGGGTATCTTGGACCTCTACCTCTCTGCCAGAGCTTTTTATCCAAATTTTAGCACCTTGCTCTGTGGCAATTCCCAGCTGAAATCAGGTCAAACTGGACATTGTCAGTCAGGCTGTCCAAAGCCATCTCACTGCTTTAATGTTTCCCCTCCTTCTGTCTGTATAATACAGAATACTCAAGGCTTTTTTTTTTTTTTTTTTTCCCTTCCTCCTCTTCTCAGTAGCACTAGTAACAACAATAAAACAATTTCCCTAGGAACAAATTCTTAAGTTATGAACTCAAGTTTTGAACAAGGAGCATTTATATTGTGTGGAAAAGAGAAGGCCTTTGTCTGAACACAACAACCAGGCAGAAAGAAAACACAGAAGTATGCTTGGCCAAATTTTTCAGCTTCATTTTCTGTCAATAAACTAGTAGTAAGAGAACAGAATTTCTCTTGCTGAGCTTAATGCTTATGCTGTATTATTTTAGATATGCTCCATTACCTTATGGCACAAAGGATCTCTTTTTTTCTCAGTATACAATAGAATTAATGCTTCTGTTGTGAATTCCTTCAACTTTATGAGGAATTGCAACGGGAACTGTCTCCTTCAGCGAGAAGGAATGGTGGAAAACAGAAGATGATGCTTATGAAACTCCATGGGAGGGAGACTGTCTAGCCACACTTCAGCATTAATTCAGTTCAATACTTATCAAAAAGCAATACATCTGCACAGCTCCACTACGCAGCCAAGTTTAGGTTTCTTCTTGAGAACTTTTCTAATGGATTCAACTGTGCATGACAAAAGGCTTGCACCTGAAACCAGACTCAAGTACTTTAACTGTGAAAAAGCATATATACTACTGTTGAGCTCAGCTGTGGTTTTTTGTTTGTTTGTTTAAAGGTAGAGGTACACTTGTCTGATCTTCCTAAGGAGAATCACATCTCTTCATCTCAAGGTTAAAGATCAACCCTAGTTTGTCAATTCTTGAAATATTTCCTCAAATATCTCCTTCAAGTATCAAAACCAAGAGCCTTAAGCAGTAACATGGAGGACAGAATGCTGAAGATGTGACCCCCCCTTCACCACAAAATGCTGCAGATGAGTAAAATTAGCATGGGTTCCAGAGTGACTAGACAGCTTAATGAAAGATGAATCCATTGGGGGCTATTAACTGCAAAATCACCATGTCTGGTTCAGGAATCCTCTGAACCACAAATTGCTGTGTGCTCAATAGATATTCTGGGAACAACATCACGCACTTGCTCTGCTCCTACATTCTTTTCTAGGCATTTACTGGTGCCCACTGTTAGATATGGGATACTAGGCTGTGCGGATGTTCCCTGACTTGATGTCCCTGTTTCTCTGTTTTGAAAGATTTCTGTGGGCTATTTCACATTTCTTCATAGGAAAAGCTGGAGGAAGAGATGAATCAAATGATAACTCATAGAGGCATGTGAACGGAGGTCACCAAGAGGGCAACTGAAAGAGAGGAAAGTTCCAAATACTGTTACTTCTCTATGTATTTTCCCACTCTCCTTCCATAACATATTTATGATGTGAGGACAAGCTAAGCCACTTTTGGATGCATTGTGTGTAACGTGATGAATCTTAGAAGAGTGAAGAGCTTGTTGCAAGTTCTGATCCCCTTCCAGTCAAAATATACTGCCTCAGAGTCGAAAGAAAACAATGTGGTCCATTTCTCTTGCTCTTTCCACATGCCCAGTGATGCCAAATAGGTAATTTAAAAAGACACATGTCATTCTAGTCAGTCATGTCTTGGCTAAACTGAGTACCTGTTCCCTGCTTTCCAACTTCCAGATAGCTTTGTTTTCTTGACCGTTTTTGTGGTATCCCAGTGTGGATATTTCAGTCCCTGTTAACTTTGTCCTGTTATTTCTGCTCTCCATCTGCTGAACTATCAGTTTTGCAGTTTCCTTTTCATAGGGTAGGAGTTCCTCACCCTGCAGTTCCCAGCAGTTAGGAAAGGCAAGGACAAGGACTCCAGCCGTGTTTTCACAAAGTAGCCTGAACTAACACCTGAAGTTTGGGGAACAGTTGAGATAGTTAGCAACTGTGGACTTCTTACTGATGTGCAACAAGATTTGGAGTAAATCTCTTATCTTTTGTGTCTCAGATGATCTGTCTTTTTAAGCACTATATTCTTAGTGATCTGTGGTTTCAGGCTAAGTTATATTATAATTACAGAGGCAGTTTGGATCTGTCCAAGCTTGGTAGTTTAGACAATGTTGCACAGACAGCCATACCATATCTAGAGTAAGTTTGTCTCTGAAGAAGCTCATCCAATTTTGTACATTTTGTGCATGGAACTATTTAATCCAGACTGGAGCTTACTCTGCACAGAGGCAACCTGGGTGTCCAAGCACCTCATAGCTCAAGGTGGCTTTGCATGAAGGCAGCCTGAGTTTAGGAAGTCTGGCACTGATGTTGAGATATTAAGTCCATCTGGACCTAAGTCCTGCAGAGCCCAGAGTACAACTGTGCTCCTCAGGTAACTCTGATCATCCCTGCAATATGGAATGTGGACAAAAGGCCACACTTGTGTGGTCCTGAAGGAATCAACGTGCTCCAGAAGGGCATATTAGCACTAATGTGGCACCAGCCATCCTGGCTGACTTCACAGCAAAGCATTCAAGTGCCTTGGCACCAAGTTGCTCAGTACCATATTGCCTGCAATTTTCCATTAGCTAGGTTATTTCAGTCCTTTATTCTTCTCCTCCTCTCCCATAGCTCTGGATAATGGCAAGCTGGCCACAGTATGAAAGCAATGATTTTGCCATAACTGTATGTATTATCTGTAACTTTTATGGTTATTTAATGTAGTCTTTCAGCTTTGTCCACCCTTTTTTGGCTAGGGAGCCTGCATTTCAGGATCCTAGCCATGGAGCACAATGAAATTACTGGTTAACTCATCCCTGTAATAAGCTGCACTTAAGAGTCCTGTCTGTGGGATATGCGGAAGGGATGGGCCAGAGAGCTGGAAATAGGACTTCATAGCATACAAAGAACCACAATAACAAGTACAATGTCACTGCTTAGACAGATAAACTTGGTAGCATGCACACAAAATAAAAAACAGAAGTCACCAGTCTTGATAAAGCTGTTTCCCACCAAAACATGCAGTGAATTATCTGTGGGTTTGTTGTTTTTCCAAAAAGGAATACCAAGGCCAAAAATTAAAGTGTTTTCAGATAAAGGATGTAATTGTAAAGTACTACATTAAAAATAAAATCAGTGAAATGCGCAAAGAGGACTTCAAAAATTTATCTTCCCTCGTCTTCTCTCAATCAGATTTGAAAAGTTTCCAGCACTGTATCCTCCCTTTCAGATGGTGCAGTACCTTGGCAGCATTTCCTGAAGGCTTTTCATGACCTCCTATCGTAATTGCTTTGAAACCTACAGCAATCTCTGTAGAGTCTTCTTAAAAGAATATTAAAAAAGTTAGCAATGTAACTATTTTTCCATAGACTTAAAAATGGAAGGATCACATTTTCTGATGTTTTTGAGTGCCAGAGATCTGCTTTTTAGATTTACCATCATTTTCCTCTTCTCTGTTGTTTATTTCTTTTTAATTCTTGCTTAAAAATATAATAGGTGAACTAAATTGCACAACTATTCAATATTTCAAAAGCTACCAAATCTTACACATGCAAAAAAAAGAAGCTTAACAATCTTTGCTAATCTCTAATGCAAGATGTATCCATTATTTATGAAGGCAGCAGACAAAGGGGAACTGAATGGAATCCTAAACACTACGCAAGAGAAGCCCTGGGCAGCTTCAGAGCACAATGTTCCTTGTTATTAAAGCTACTGACCAGTCTCTCAGGAGATTAACTCTGAAAGTTAGTCTCCAGCAAACTTTATACGAATTGAGTGTGAACCAGATTTAGTTTTTGAAAGAAGGAAAGAATGCAGATATGATCCTGCTATCCCAGCATCATTTCGTACCAACACCGATCAAGTTACAGCAGGTCAGCACTTTCTCCCTCTCATCTCGGATCTTTGGCATCTCTTTTTTTCATGTGTGAGAAAGGCAAATGACCTTTTGTAGAGGGACACTGTGGTGGAGGCCCTTACATGACAGTTAGGGGGACTCTCATGTCTGGATCCAACAGCACCTGTAACTCCTTCCCTCTGGATGTGTATTCACTTATGCTAGTGTATGTGGTACAAGCCTTAATGCTTATTAATGCTTGCAAATGACACAATGAGGCCAAATTGCAATTTCCTGAAAGCTGAGCTTAATAGACACTTAAATACTGTTTCTACTCTGGCTGATGAAGCTTTTCCATATTGATATTCCATACTGAGGTGGAGGCGCAGGGTCTGACAAGGTGGGATCTTTTTCTCATCCGTACAGAATCAATTTTTGGATATCCCCAAAAGGGAGTGGCTAATGGCAGAGTTTCATGAGAATAGCAATGAGAACGATCAGAGCTCAAGAAATAATTATGAAGGTACAGGTGCTATGGAAAGGCAGCAGGAAGAAAATAATAGAATCATTTAGGTTGGAAAAGACCTTTAAGATCAAGTCTGACCATTAACCTAACAGTGACAATACCACCATTAAAATACGTCCCTAAGCACCTCATCTACATGTCTTTTAAATACCCCCAGGGATGGATGACTTCATCACCTCCCTGGGCATCCTGTTCAAGTGCTTGACAACACTTTCAGTGAAGAAGTTTTTCCTAATGTCCAAACTAAACCCCCCCTGGCGCAGCTTGAGGCCATTTCCTCTTATCACTTGTTACCTGAGAGAAGAGACCAAACCCCACCTCGCTACAACCTCTTTTCAGGTAGTTGTAGAGAGTGATATGGTCTCCCCTCAGCCTCCATTTCTCCAGGCTAAACAAACCCAGTTCTCTCAGCCACTTCTCATAAGACTTGTTCTCCAGACCCTTCATGAGTTTTGTTGCCCTTCTTTGGACATGCTGCAGCACCAAATGAAGAGAGAGGAGTGTCATGATGACAGCCTTCAGATATATTTTTTCAGACACATCAAGGCCTGCCAGGGAGAGGACAGGAAATTGTCTGACCTCTGTGTTCATGTTGGATAAGACCAGAAAAAATGTGCTAATGGGGATAACGTAAGTGCGACATGCAGTTTGGGTATTAGTGAACATTTTTAATGGTAAGGATCATGAAGGACTAGTGTCCATGTCCTAGGAAGCAGACCTCTAAGTTCTAGAGATCTTTAAGAGGAAGCTGGAGAAGCATCTGTGAGAAGTGGCACAGGTATGATCCGTCCTAACGTGGGTAATGGAAGATTTCCAGGGTATTTCAGATGGAAATATATTTTAAAAAAATCTGATACATAACTGAAACTACTCTTTTAGATCTTTTTTTGGTGATGATTTTTCTTCAGCAATCAACACATCAGACACAAAACACCTACAAAACCCTGAAACATGAGGGCTGAATGAGGGCCCAAATGTGAGGACAGCAAGAGGTACCATGCCACACCACTGAAAGTGGTGGGAAATCTTTCAAAACATTGTGAGAAGGAAGAGACTATTGTCAGCCAAAGCAAGAGGTCATTTATGGATCTGAATGGTCTGTTCCTTTCTTGCTGTGCTACATTCTGTAAAAATAATTGAAACACACACACAAAACCCTAACAAAAAATACAAAAACAAACAAACAAAAAACACCACAAAAAAACCCCAACCAACCAACAAAACAAAACCAAACCAAACAAACAATAAAAAAACCCCAAACAACATCCAAGAAAGAAGAAAAGCACAAATGTAATGAAAAGTGCTTTCATCTCCCTAAGGTTTTGATATGTTGAAACTTTTTAAGAACTGGGGAACAGTTTTCCTTGGGGAAACTGTTTTCACCATTTCTCCCTTGTCTCATTTACTAAAAATCCCAGTGCTTTGAACTTAAAAGGAATCACACGGAAATGATGGTTTTATGACCATGACAAGGAGAATGGTGTCCAACATTTTTTTTAGAAGTATGTTCAGGTTTTCTTGTGAATTTAGGCATGCTAAACTCCCATCCCTTTCTTTAACCAGATACAGAAAACGCTGCCTTTATAGTTTACATTAACATAAACCATAAGCCCGTTCCTTGTGATCTGAGCAGAATGATTCTGTTTCTCAGAGCTTTACAAGGAGTTTAACTTCAGGAGAGCAAGGTCTTAAAGGTAAACCGCAAAGCACAGAGAGACTATGCTTTTGTGCCCTGTAGTGAGCTAAAGGGGAAATGATGTGATGTAGACTATATTCAGGGGGCACCTGAGAAGCCACAGAATAATTCTTGCCAGCCTTTGTTTCTTCATTCCTCATCCTCTACTCTTTTCTCCTCCTTCTCCCCTATGTTTTCTTCCCATTCTGTAGCCTCCATGAAGGGTGTAACACTTGCTCTATGCAAGTGCTGAATGAGTGGGCTGGGGTTTTTACCCCGACAGAGCAGTTCACCTTCAAACTACTCTTGAAAGTGAGTTTCAAATGGCCTTGGGCAGTTTGGCTTGAAATTTAGAATGCCTTCTGAAAAAAAGTGTATTTTCTTCATTGCTAAACTCAATTATGTTTTCAAATACCCTGGACTTTCCATCAAGGTTACTTTTGTTGTTGTTTGTAATTTGCGTATCTTTGTCCTTACCTTTAGATTATAAGACCAAAAATGCCACAAAGACTTAGAATCATTAAGCAACTAAAGATGTTGATTGGTACATTTTCTTTTTTTTTTTAATTATTTTTTTGCACCTTAGGTTGATAGCACTACATTGACTTAGTGTTTTACTTATTATTGTGTGAAGAAATCAAATTAAAGGAAACAGACAGTTGTAAATTGCTGGCATATGTCGTAGTAAATTAAAGAGCAAGCATCAACAGAAATAAAAGCCTGTAATGAATTGGAGTTCTGAAGATGCACTGGGAAACCAAAGAAAGACATCAAAGCCAGCAGAAAAAAAAAAAAAATTAACAACTTAGCAAGGAAAACTGGCTTTTAAGAAAGGACACTGGATTCAGCAAAGCAGTGCATGGCCCATAGAGGATAAAAATAATGAAGAACATCAGGGACCGCAATAAAAATGGCTGGAAATTAATACACCCTGAAAAGTGGTTGGCACAGTCTTCGCCAACAAAACTGGCAGCAATTGCTCAGGAATTGTCTGAAGATGCGATGATTTGATGTGTAATGGTGATATAATGTTGCTTACATATCAGGGAATAACTGGCCTTTTAATCTAGTCAGATGAAAAGATTCATGAACAGCTTTTAGAGACAAATCACAAGGAATCCCCCAGTAGTTTTTAATACTTAGTTATATGACAGCCTGGAGGGTCAGAAAAAAGTGAGTGTAAGGCATTAGTTAAATTATGTCAGGGATTATCTTGTAACCCTTACTTGTGCTTTCAGTCCCATTACTATTATAGGATGCAAGTATCAAGTGTGTGTTTGAGAGGTGATGCATCATACACTAAAGCAAAACCTGTTTCCTAGGCTGTAAATCATTTTGCTGTACACTCTTCCATGTGGATTTGAACTCCTGTTCAATTCTGAGAACTGTTATTATCACCATGATGGTAGTGAATTAGGTGATGGTTAACTCCAAATCATATGTATCACCAGCAGCACCTATAACACCTTTACACAAGTTTGTGAGCCTAATTCTGATCCCACTTAGCCTAGTTTTATTCTAGTGAACTTCATCAGAGTCACTCCTGGTTTGCTGCCATATGAGAGAGATCAAACCCAATATGACTCAGCCGGGCGCTTGCCAGTCTATTCTAAGTAAGACTATAATAAGAACTTCCACAAAGGAAGCTTATTTTGCTAATATGCAAAAACAGAAAATGACTAGGAAAAGTGCGTCTTTTAGACATTTGTTCCACTTTTTTTTTTTTTTTTTTTGAACTGGATATGTCTACACGGACTATAAATATTTGCTCAAGGCAGATTTGGCATACCTATGAGATACCTGTGTTAATTTTAATATACTTCATGTTGGTAACAGCAGCAGTAAAGATACAACAGCACAGGCTAGCAACGGGAGTGCAAGCAGCCTAGGCACACATAGCAGTCACTTGCCCATGCCACCACTTTTTGTTACACTTGCTAACTAGCTTAACACTAGGCTGGATGTACTTACCCGCTGTAAAATCATTTTGTGTGAAGAAGAATGTGGCACATAGAAACACACCTGAAGAGTACATTCTGGTATGAGGGATGCAATTCTCTGGTTCTAGGAGTCACTGAAAACCAGTCATTTCTGAATGGGCCCCTAATCAGAAGAAAGAATGACTTTGTGTTTGAGGAAAGCACTCCCAGCGCAAGATTATCCTCACATTATACCTCAGAGAAGTATTATTTTGTTACCTCAGATTTGATAGGAAAGACACGGTGTTTGCAGTGTTTTATTCTTGAGAAAAGTTATTAACTCTGTTGGAAAGACAGGCTATAAAACAACCTCCACAGTGGATCAGCAAATGCCTTAGGCATACAACTTCACCCATATGGGACAGGTTTGGATATGTGACTGTTGATATTGCATGCATTTCATAGCAGTACGCCCCGTGCTCTACAAGGTTATCCTACTTGCCCTGCACTCTGCTTTAACACAAAACTACTTTTGATGTTAGAGGATGCTCAGCGATTAATATAAGAAGTCATTCTGAAAGACATTATCCTGTAGAATATTAATCAAGTTATATATATGTATATTTTCCTCATCTGAGAAGATTATTGCAGCTGTTGCCTTAAGGAGTCACTAAGGCCACTATTCCTTTCACTCAAATTCCTTATCGAAACGTACGTCTTTTAGGAAGCCAGTAAGAAGTCAGTCTATGCATAATAGGCAAGTAAAAGAGATTTGGAGAGTACATAGAGGACCAGCCATCTACATGAATCATAAGCTTATACTTTTCTTCTGTTAGTTCCCTTTTTTTTTGAGCTAAGGGACTATGAGTAAAAACCCTGTCTTCACTGAATAAAGAATTAAGAACAAATTTTGAAATATGTGGGCACTTTTAACTGGATCTTTTTTGGTCAGCCATAGGAAAAATGGCAAATGCACCATAATGATTAGTTAAAACTTGGACAAGAACACCATGCACTTCTAGTCCCAAGGCTGCCTAAACTCTAAGACATGAGTCAGATGAAGGGTACAGTTTTATAGTGTTGACCTTAGAGGCCTAATTTCTGCTGTACTTCTGTGGCTTTTTAATATGCTTCATGGACAAGCAAAACTTTCAGAACTATTTCCTCCTCATTCAGCATTTGCAATCACTGGTCTGTTTTTGCGTAAGTTCATCTTTTGGTTGTTTCACTCTAGGGTCTCAGAGTCAGATTCCTGGTGTGAAAGTGTAAAAGCTTACTCCATTCTTAATTTCTCCTCCAGGACTTCAAGGTTCATCCCTAGACAAAGTTTAGGACTGAGAACTTGCCTGAGTTCCCCCACCAGTTGCCACAGGGTCTTCTCTGTGTGGCTCTACCATCTGGTAGCAGTTCCTTAAAGTGGCACTGTCAATAACTACTCTCATGTTGCTGGGATGACTCGACAGGGATGTGATGGATGGGAGGAAGTGTGGAAAGCAGCAAAAGTGTGAGGAGTTTGTGAGGAAGGGGGAGTGGCCCTGAGGTTGGCAATGAATCTTTACTTGAGTCACCTCCCTGGACCAGTGATAAAGTTACTGGGGACCATGAATGTGACACATGGCTTCATTAGCCAAGTTTATTGTTGTATATATGTCTGGAAAGTGGTAATCAGTAGTTTACCAAGAGACCATACAGAGTATGCAGTAGGGTTGGACAGGGTCCTCTCTGGGTCTGGTACTATTCAATGTGTTTTTCAACTCAGATGATGAAACAGCTTAGTAAATTTGAAGACAACACCATCTGAGGATGGACTATATGTACACTGGAGAAGAGGACGAACATTTAAAAATAATGTTGAGATACTGGAGATACAGGAAAAAAGAATAAATAAAAGAGTGTAAATATAATGTATGTTGGTTAGACAAGAAGAAATGTCACAGCAAGGATTTTTCTCAGACAGATATTTGAAAACATTCATAATGGTGACAGCCCTTCACATATGGCATAAAGGAGTTCTGCTGGCCAAAGGTCTAAAGAAACAGAGAAGATTTGAGGAGCATCATTCAAGTAGCTGGCTTAGCCCTTTCATTTCTCAGGCTCTTATTTCCTCCATACTCCTTTTGAGGATGCAGCCAGGCAGTGTCACAGATGATGTTAGTCACCAACATCCCAGAAAGCCCTGCCCTGAGCTACCTCAGCATTGCTACATTCTAGAGAAAGGCTCAAAGAGGGAAAGAAACTCTCTTCTGTAATTCCTGAAGTTGCCAAACATAGAAGTTTTGATGTCTAAGCAAAAATTAGGAACTATGCTTTAAGATTTTGTCCCTTCTTCTTCCTGCCCTTCAGTTGAATGGGTTTAGAAGTGACTGAGCTGTAGCTGAACATGCTCAGCCCAAACATTCCTGTAAGGAGGGTCTTTGCAGACCTTGGGCTTTCTCCAAGGCCAGCTACCCAACAGACCCAGCCCTGTGATGGCTATGAGGCTGCTGGAGGCTGGGCACAGAGTTGCAGGCTGTGGGAAGTGGTTCAGATGAGTTTCTTTTCTCTTGAGCCTTCCCAGTAAAAGATAGATTGCCATTGTTATTTAATATAATAGTGTGCTGTCTGAAAAGCCTAAGCAGGTGGTCCTACCTCTTAACTCTGGGGCACTTACCTGAAAAGAGAGTTTATAAATATCTGAGGACTGAGTGTCAAGAGGAAAGGGACAGCCTCTTCTCACTTGTGCCCTGTGATAAGACAATGTATGTAAGCTGGAGCACAAGAGGTTCCACCTTAACATGAGGAGAAACTTCTTTACTGTAAGGGTCACAAAACACTGGAATGGGCTCCCCAAAGAGGTTGTGGAGTCTCCTTCTCTGGAGATTTTCAAGCCCCTCCTGGATGCGTTCCTGTGTGACCTGTGCTAGATTCTATGATCCTGCTCTGGCAGGGGGGTTGAAGATCTCCAAGGTCCCTTCCAACCCCTAACACCCTGTGATACCTGTGATACCTGTGTATAGGGATTATATGTTCTGTGAAGAGGCTCAATATCTTTAGGGTCTAATGCTCTTGGCATAGTGGCTAAAAAAAAATAAAAAAATTTAGAGGTACAGGCTTGAGTGAAGGGAGAAAAATAGGACCAATAATGTTTTTGGACTCTTTATGGCTACAGCATGAGTCATTTGATGGCATGGTCCTCTGGTAAAAGTCTTACTCACAGATTCCTCTTCCTAGACATTACCACACACACACACACACACACACACAGAGCACACAGTGCAAGAAAGGTCTCTCACATCCTGTCTGGCTTTTTCTGTGTCCTTGAGTGCCCTGACCCTGTTTTTCCTGGTTTAGCCCTGAGTACACACAGGATGGGTAGATGGGAGGTTGCCTACAGTCCTTACCAGGTTGCCCAGTCCCCTGGCAGACCCTGGGGAGAAGAGGCATTGCATTTGTCTCCAGCTGTTCCTGAACTAAATAAAAATAGCATTTGTGTCATCTAACATCCTGGTATTTATATTTCAGAAGCCAGAGCTTAATTTCTTCATTAACCTGGGTAAATAATTGAAATTGTCCCCAACACTTCAAGGGAATAAGCATAAAAACATTAATTTAGTGTATGGGAACAAGATTAAGTTTAAAAATATTGAACTACTTATGTAGTTGCTGTTGCTGTCTTGTCTGTCCCTTGTTAACTGAATGTTTACCCTTCTTCTAAGTCTGTATTGTTTTTATTTATTACATCTTGTCACCTTATGGCACATCCATCTAGATGTGCTAGAATTTGATGTTGATATTAATAATTACTCGTCTGAGCTAAATGAAAGTGCTAATGAAGTCAAGGCCCCTCTGGGGGTAGGGTGTGGGCTTCCATTCCTAGGCAGGCACAGCTGAATTTTTGGGAAGAAAGCTAACACTATCTCCACAAAAACACTTCTCTCAAGTGATAATACACCGTATCATCTCCCTTCACAAATAATAACAAGTGCTACAGAGCAGCAAGTGATTTGTGGAACATCGAGGAAGAAAAATAAAATTGCTGCAAACTACCCAAAGGCTGTGGAGCTTAACTCAGCATGTGGCTGAACTGAAGGCAGAGCTATTTTAAATAATTGATAGTGCTGTAAATGTACATGATGCGGTACAGGAAGAGGGCAGCGCCTAACACATAATAAGCCCTTGCCCTGCAGGGTTTATGGTCTGATAGTCCAAAGGAAGGAAGGTCCCGGTACCTCATCAGCGGACGGGGTCGCAGAGTTGCACGGTCTTTGGAACCTAGATGTCTCAAGGAGAGTGGGGGTGCAAATTCAGACATGAGGCCAGTAGCTAGAAACGAGCGAGTGGGATTGGCAGAAGGTCAGATGCAGTTTGGAGGAGGCAACCAGAAAATTCAGAGCTGTGCCATTTTAAGCAGGCTGACTAAGACACTTCAGTGATTCAGCGGCGATGCTGGCGTGCCAGCAGAGCTTTGGGGAGCTTGTGTGAAACAAGATCAGATACTCTGAACCCAAGGTCTGGTGTGATTGGTGTAGAATGGGGAATCCTGCAGCTGCGACTTCCTCAGCTCAGATGTTGGTAGGTTAAGGCAGTGGGTGGAAGGGTCTGATGATGACACTAATTATCTGAAGTATTAGGATGTAGGGAATATTACTCCACAAGGAGTAAACAGCATTGTTGCGAATTTCCTACAACATTCCACCTGGGTATGTTTCAGTGCGAACTGTGTGACCTAGCCCAGAGGTGAAATGGCAATACCCAGAAAACTTCTGTAAAGCAGTCTTATTCTTCTGGAGCTGTGCAGATGTGGCCACCGTTACTGCCATTGCCTTACACGTGGATTGCTTTTGGGCAGCATCACAGGCCTGGAGAACCCTGAGGGCAAGAATTTGGCCCAAAGTGTGCCAAATCTGAACCAGAAAGATAATTTCCTTCATGATTCTCTCTCCTGCCTCTGATCTCTTTTCTGCTGCCTCTCACAGCATGGAACACCTACTGACTGTATCGAAGCCTCAGGGGGCAGGGAGATTGGTGCCAGTGAGACAGCTGGTTGCCATTACATTATTTACTTCTTACCCTGGAACATAAAAATAATAATGAAATGAATGTTACTTGAAAGATGGAGAAAATAGCAAGCAAAGAAGATTTTTTTCTAGACCTGACAGGTTCAGCTCTAACGTATTTGCATCTTAAACATCTGTCTATGTGTAAAGAATTTTCATGCATTTGGACACACAGAATCAAATCCTCGGTGCAATACTCAATAACTGCCATGAGCATTTCCCGATACAACTAACTCATAGTATACTAACTAATTTATCAGTATTTTAAGAAGAGGTACTCTTGGTAAAAAAACCAGCCCTTCTCCTTTTCCCCATTAAGCAGAGATGTTTTGAGGATAGCTCTTAACACCATTTTTTAAACAGAATTCCCCACTGCTCTCCACATCATCCCTGTTCTGAAAATTGGCATGGTACTCCATATGTTAGCTTCTTAATAATGTTGTATTTAACCAAGCAACAAGAAGCCAGTTTTGTGATACAGAACAAATGTAAAGACATATGGTGAGTAGACCTGCCTGGGGAACACCAAACTTACTGGTTTATGGAACAGAAATGTCTCAGTATTTTCACTGACTACTCCAGAGATGGCTTCCAACAGAGCCTGCAAAATCAAGAAGATTTATGGGGCACAATTCATCTCACCTAAGCAGAATTCATCTCATCTACAATTCAAACATCTACATCTGAGCTAGGCACCTTGGGCTATCTTTGCCATCAACAGATAGAAAGACACTTTAAAAGGGCCTGATATATTAGGTCTCTTTTAGCTGTCTAGTCTGGGATAAGATTAACCACTCTTTTAGAAGGATCTCTTTGTCCCATTGAGATTTGCAATGCAGAAAGCTTAGATGTCTAATCCAGATGAAAACATCTGCAATGTAGACATGAATGTTGAGAAGAACCCCACCTATGGGTAAGATTTCTTGACCTAGAGGATACTGAGAACATAACAGATGGATGTTATGAATTCCACAGAGAGTTTGAAGGCTTCATTCTTATGAAAAAAATAATGCCCTGATCATCCAAAATATTTTCTGAAAATGTAATCTTGACTGAAATATTTAATTGAAAATTCATTTTATCACAGCTTTCTCTCTCTCACTGGTTTGTTGTTGCTTTTTTGTTTGGTTGTTTTTTTTTAATAAACATGAAATGGGTGAAGTAGATGAAGTTTTGCAATGTTTGGCAGAACTTGGTCCTCTGATGGAATATAGTCTCCTTCAGGTTTCCCTACTCCTCTGTACTTTGCAATGTCAGACTTCACTGTTTCAGAAATATTCATATTACTTCTTGAACTTTGCAAGACACTCTAATGACAAGATGAAATATGTGTAGCATGATCTGACTTTGGGAAAGCTTAGAAAATGTATTTACAAAGTATGTTATACCGCTGCCAGAACAACATTTTATGACATAAACTCAGTTGCTAAATTATAAACTCTATTATGTTAAAAAGTCACAACATTTGAGCTTCATTCTTTGGAGCACACCCAGACATGCATGTTGTTTTGCTGCTGTTGTTCTTCTTATGATGGTGACGGAAGTCTAGCTTTCTTGGTAAAGAGGAATGAAGGACTTGTCTGGAGCCAAAAATAACTAATGGGGAAGCAAGGAGGAGGTTGATAATACCTTCCCCCTGCAGGGAACCAACACAGGCACAACAGTGGCTTAAGCTGATGTCCTTTGCTTTATAAAACTTCTTAGCTCTACCAGCTCCCCTTGGCCACTCTTCTTTAAGGTCCAGAAACTTCAGTTTTACTTTTTCAGATAGTGAGGAAACGTTAGGTACTCTGCGCCTTCCTCCCCACAAGCGGTGGTGTGCTGTGTATCTCTGAAATTGTATTTCAGCAGATCAGGGAGGAAGAAGCCACAATATTGATTTGGAAAACTGCATTACATTAATGGCAGCTCATCTCTTTTTGGTTTGATGATAAAAAGCAGTCATGAATGCAGATCTGTTCCTATGTCTGTTGAAAACTGAAACTTCACTGAAAGCAAAATTAAAGCCCTGATTGCTTAGACAGTCAATGGAATATCCATTAACAACTATATTTCCTGTACCAAAAGTAAGGAATTTTATAAAATAAATGCAAACACAAAATGTTACACTTTCAAAATGGATATGTATCAACAAATATTAATAATTCAACACAAAAATTTCAGGAAGGCAAAAGCATCTGCAGCAGGGAAAACAGTTCATGGGCTGAAGGCACAAGGATAAGGCTCACTCCTGCTGGATTTCTTTGCACAGTAGCTTCCCTGCCTCAGAAGGACTTTTGGCACAAGGACTGTGGGAGAGGTGTCTAGATTGTGTGTTCCCTGAATGGCACTTTCTTGTAGCTAGCTTTATAGAAGTGGAGCACGGAGTTTACTTTTCTGTTTTCATGAGATCTCTGTGAGCATCAGGAAAGAATATTAGGAGGGAATTCTCTAATGAGTTTTTGCATAGACTTGGAGTCAGAAGCATGAAAACCTGTACTGTTCAAATTCAGTAGAATCTCTTTCCCATTTAAAGTAACTTTAAAATTTCCTTTTAAATTCTAAGTGAAACTTTAGAGTTTTGAAGTCAGGAAAACAATCCTCAATCTGTCCTCTTTCTACACACTGCATGTACTAACTTAGAAACTAAACAAACATAGGGAAGTGACAAAGCAGGAGCCCTTCAACATATGGGCAGAACGATTACCTAGGGGGTTATTTTTAAGTAAAAAATCCCTTTATCTGTCCTTTAAGTTCCCAGTTGTTTACTAACGCTGTTGGCTTTCTTCTGATGCTGCCTGTGCTCTCTTCCGGACGATCCATGTGACATTCAGAAATGTATACTCCCAACTAATTAAGTTGCCTGCTGACTACTTCTAACACACATAACAATTTCAGCAATAAAAATATAGCAAAGCAAGTAAAAATCACACAATGAACACTTTAGCCTTAAATATGAATCATTCAGATTTAGTTGGGAAAAGAACCCATTTAACTGTTTCCCACAGAATCAACCACAAATGAAAAACAAATGTAAATATTTATTTGAAAACTGGTAGCTCTGCTAGCAGCTAAGTCAAGGCACTTGCAAATGCAGGGCAAATTTTTATCTCATTTTGTAGTGAGATTATTGCTGAAGTCAGTGGGAATACTGCAGGGGAAAACGGGGCCCTTCACTCTTTTAAGCAAAGGTTGTGTGTAAGGCTGTATCTCGATGAAGTGGGATGGCATAACAGAGAACTTAAAATACAGGAGCTTCTACAAATGAAAATAAAAAAACTCAGGAGATCTTCACCTACAAGAAAGGCCCATATAAAGCTGTTGTGAGCCAACTGCATAACACTTTTGGAAGTGAATTATGTCTGACAGTTGGAAGTATTGACAACCCTCTGCCAGCCCAGCAACAAAGAGACAGAGATGGGGAGAGAAAAACCCAAAGGACAAGCTTAAAAAAGCCCTGAGAAGAGCCTAGAACAAAGAGCTCTTCTTTGACCCACAGCAGTAGAACAGTGACTTGTTTGGTAAATCTGTAGGCATGAAAATGTGTATTTTAAAGGTGTTTGGAAGTAAAAAGATACCTAGAACACTATCCAAGGTTTCTTGTCAAATCAGCAAAGATGACCTCTAACTCTAGGTAATGGCTCAGTTCAAGAAGTCATAAGAAAAATCAATCATATCATTGCTTAATGTTTCAGTGAAGATAACCTCAGACCACATTGTCCAGTAATAATGCAATGCATGCTCAGAGCTCTTGTCAACCAAGTATCTAAATTACTTTCTTAGAAATGATATAAGCTTCTCAGCAGATGAGTATTATTATTTAAAAGATGGACATCACAATCTGCATGCATGTTAAAAGAATTATACAATTAAACAGCCCTTTTAAAGAGAAAGCCAGGACATAACCCAGCCTTCCTGACTCCCAGTCCTCTGCAGATGCCAGCTGGATCATTTTTTTTTCCTCATCCTCCATAACAAATAGTTAATCTGTTTGTCAATATTGTATAGCAGTGTTTTGCAAAACCTGCAGGTAAAATTCTGTGCTGCATCTCGGGGACATGCACAAAATTTACAGCAGTAAATATTCTTCTGGTTAAAGCACTGCTGAAGACAGCAGTACAACCTTGATACTTGTGCCAGTACTGCCATAGGGTAATGCTAGGAAGGGGACTGGAAAGGAGATGAAAAGCACCGGGTGCAAGGGTAGCTATCGTTTGTGTTGTGGTCATTTGGTTTAAGCTGCAGTACCTTTGAAAAGTCCATTACACTGTAGTTAAAGCAATGTTAGCTAAATGTAAGTACTTAGACGCAAAACAGTGAGAGTGGGCTCCTTTTTGAGCCTTTGGATGTACACTTCCCAGTGAGCTCATACAACCCACTTACAGTGAACTGATGGGATAGAGCTTGTAGCAGCCAGCCTCCTGACCTACCACACTGCCCCTGCCTTCTGATGGTCACGTCACCATAATTATAATGGAAATTAAAAAAAATAAAGGAACTTTAGTCTATATAATATTATTTTTAGTAGAGGACCAATACACTGTTGATGTAGGTGACTTATTACAAATACTCACATTGCATGTGGTTGACCCAAATGGCACGATTTCAGATTCTGACTGAAATGTACTGAGCTGCATGTTTCTGGCTCATCACTGCAGTTTACAATTGCTAAGAATATCTGTGCACTGCATAGATGGTAGAGATCATGAGTCCAAAAGAGTCACGAAGGAACAAATTTTAATGATAATTTGGGATTTTTTTGCTCGCATGTTCCAATAGTCTTTTAAGGTGACTATAACTAAAAGAAGGATGAATAGAAAAAAGGGCCGGTAGTCTTTGTGTGGAAGGTAACAATGCTGTAGTTAGGACAGCTGTTCAGTTTTTTTAGATCCATCTGTGCCTGAACTTCAACACAACTTTTTTCAGGATTGTGTCCTGCCTGAGTCTCACCTGACACAGCACCTCCTCAGAGCAAGCACAGACCTTGGCAAGGTCAGGTAGAAGATTATTTCTGTTTCTTTGAGAGGGGTGGATATACATACTGAACATGTTGTCCCTAGTGGAAGCAGATAAGGTTGTCTGTTTCTTGCAACTCTAGTTCCCTCCTTTTTGCACTTCTGATGGTATGGGCTATACTTTAACCTGGACATCTGGCAAAGACACCAATAGCTAGGCTGGCAGGGACAAATCCAGGCATCTGTTGGGTTTGACTTTAGGGTTGTTTCTGGAGCTGGAAGAATGCAGAATATTGATGACTCTGGCACAAGTTTTCCTTTATAAAGGACAATAGAGATAATAATCAGAACAATTATGCAAAACTCACTAAAACTTTCAGGAATTTACAAGTAGGTACTGGTAAATATTCAAGTAGCAATTGGTGGGATTTCAAGTGCAAGTCCTTCTTCTTTAGTCCAAACAAAGCGGAGAACAAACACCAAGAGATCGTGAGAAAAGTGGTTACACTGATATAAAAAAGTGCAGCTGAAGCAAGAAGTGGTTGCTGAATGTTAGCAAATACAAACAGTGTGTCAAGGAAAATCTGTAAAAATAAGTACAAACAAGCCAAAGGGTAAGTGGGGGAGTAAAACTTTGCTCTCAAATTGTAGGTAACTCTTTACTATCAGAAGGTACCTCCAGTATCTTCTTATTGAATTGTAGCAGAGAAGAGCTGTTTGAAAAACTCTGGAAAACACTGGGCGCATGTTTATACTGCTTTCATGAAGTCCTTTTCCTCAGCAGTTATCCATCCCTCTGCTTCCATTTCAACTTTACTTATGGAAGGTCAAAAAGAAGGGGGGCTTTCTGTTTATTGGCAGAGGGTGTTTGAAATGCTCTAAAGGAGTGCCTCTGTGGGTACCTTCCATTCGTGCCTGACTGGGGATGGGTGAAGAAGCATAGCCCAGCCTCATCCAACCTATCAACTCCTTCAGGACTAAGAAGCTGACTCCTGTCTTTGCCCAGCCCACTGTATCAACACCTATTGCCTCCTGCTAGCTTTTCAAACACAGGCTATGTCTCATAGTGTCCGCAACACTTGGGAGAAGCTCTCTATAAACATCTGGAAACCTGCCTCATAATCTTTCTTCAGTCCTTTTGCCACATTGTCTCCATGAGCTTGCATTAGACCTACTAGATTGACAAAAACTTGTTTCATCACATCCTTAGGCTTATTCTCCTCTTTGCTTTTCTGCCTATCTGCTGCATCTTTCCTTACTTTAAACTGTGATTTTTTGGGGGATAGGACTATCTTCATGTGTGCTATTTAAACAAGGCCTTGTACAAAGACAGCCATTCCTGGCATAGACACATCTTGGCTCTCCAGCATGATACAAATCAGCTGTGGCAGTTGTTGATATACTAAATTCAGGTTTTGCTGGATTTAGGTCTACCCCTAGAAATACCCTTATGATCAGGGCCAAAGTCTTAACAAGGGCTACTGAGGTCCATGGAGAGGAGGTGAACCAGGGTTTGATATTCTTGTAACAGTCTGGATGATGTAGGAGGCATGTCTGTCTTGCACAGAATGATGCTCATCACCTTCATACCCAGCTTCAGGGTGAATGAATTTATCAGCAAACCCATGCCATGCATCCCTGGGGGCCGGTCATCATCTGAGAAGCAGCAGCTAAGGACTAGATCCTAAATGGCACTTAGGGTCCTAACTCTTACTTAAACAACAAATAGACCCCATTTCCAATAGGAAAGGAGGCTTCAAAATACAATTTATTTTGAAAAAAAACCTGTTACTCCCTGGTCACTCAAGTATTGTGCAGTCAGACAGCAACTTGAGGATTTGTAACACTCATTGGTGGATGATACACAGTTTTCCTGAAAGACCAAGAAACTTCACAGCTGTATTACAACCCTTGTGCTAAAAGGGCACACCTCCCCTTCTTCTCAGGAGTGCATTAGAAGCTGTCTCTGGAAGAAACAAAACACTGGCTGTGGTTGCCTCACTAGTTCTTCTGCAACCCAGCTTTGGATTCAGAAAATCATTTCATTCATAAAAGTCAGTAGTTAGAGAAACCGTGGTACTTTGTGCGAAGGAGATGGTAGTGAACAGAACGGCAGGTGAGGATGGGTGGGAGGCTGAAGCAGGATGTGATCACTGGGGAATGGACTCTGAATCCTCACAAAGCACCATGCAGGTTTTTGTGGATGGACTTGTGTTTCTTTCAAAACCACGGCTCTAATCTTATTGTCCACCCTGCTTATTATCTCCTGCACACTAATACAGTGTAACTGTCCTTAGATAAGGACAGCTGAGTGGCTTTGCTCAGTATAGATGAGTGGCTTTGCTAAAAAGAAAAAGGTCCATCTGGAGCAGTTTCCTTCTGAATTATGGCAGTGGTGGCGAACAGCAGACATCTTTAATAAGAAAAGCTGTGAATCTCTACCTTAGCAATCCATCTACGAGCAAGGATGTAACCAGTCCGTGAAACTACTCAATTAAAATATACCAGCCATATTTATTGACTTGCCTGATCAGGTCACTGGGAACTGTCAGCGAGGTGCTGTGCACACTGCTGTGGCTGTCAGCAGCACCTGCAGCCCAGCCCCCCCAAGTACAAAGCTGGGGGGTCAGATTTCCCAGGTGAAAACAAAGACCTTCATGATCACCAGACCCCTTGCAGAGCTAATATCCTTTCTTTCTATGTGCACAAACCCACCACTGAAATCTGACCCTTATGTTACTATTTATTAGTGCCCAAGGGGCTTGGTGTTAAGCAAATAGGACTAAGACAGTACCTGGGACTGCTTGGTCCCTGTTAGTATTTTTCGGTATCAGGTTAAACTTTCTGAGCATATCAGCTGCTTTCCCTTCAGGATAAACATAAAAAGTCACCAGCTCATCTGGAACAGGAGGGACCTCCACTCCTATCAAAGTCACAGTGGAAGTGGAGTGGGAATGCCCAAGGGGATGCCAATGCAAGATGACAGCACAGGAGATAAACTCACTTGTGCCTCTGTGTGCCTACGGGGCACTCAGCAAGAAAGATCACAGAAATCCTGCATAGACAAGAAAGGCATGAAGACCACAGGAGAAGCCCTGGTTCCTTAAAAACAGCTGAGTAAGAAAAGTTTTCTGACTGAGCGTCTCCGGATCATGGGTGCACTAATAGCTTCCCTGGCCCTGCCCAGCCTCATCAGGGACCAAACCTCTAACCATGGGCCCCATTTTGGCCCAGGCCTTTAGACCTCCCATCTGAGTTATGATGTTGATGTGCTGGTCTCCATTGCCACAACAGCTGTGCCCAGCCATGGACTAACCTTGATCATAGTCTGTAGAATGACTTTCTGGCTTGATCTTGGACCCACCTCACCACCACAGAGATGCCCCCTGATCTAGACTCTTGGTTGAACTCAGCTGTCCCCAGCTGCCCTGCTCCCTGCCTGGGATGAAGTCCTGCCCTGCCTGACCCCTGGTGAATCCTGGTCACTGGCCTGCAGTGAAGTGCTGGTCCAGGCAGCACTCTGGTGAAGTCCTGTCCAGAAGCATAGGACCACAACTCTCTGCTTGACTGCAACCATGCTCAGGGAAGCATTGCTGGCATCTTGGAACCAGGGACCTCTTGCACCTGCAGACGTCTGATTTTGCCAGTAATTTCTCAGACAATGGACAGGACTGTGAATTTTGTGTAATTCAGAGTTGAGGAAGCAATGCTTTCGTGTGGCTCTGGTTTCACCGAGGTGCTGTACATGTGTGCTGACAGGAACGCGAGAGGTGCCTGTTCTGATGGGAGCCCTTATTCTTTGTCTCACAATGTCCTTGCTTTGTACCATCTCTCTCCCCAAAGGGATTTTCTCTCTTGCAATCTGATCCTTAGCTACTAGCTTGGCATCAAAACCTATCCATCACACACCACAGGACTACTAGGCACCAACACAATGAAGCTTTGTTATCGGCCTGTCCTCAATGAAGAAATGGAGACCCCCAGCTCTTCTCCCTAACGTGGTTAATAGCTGCTTAACAGCTCCTGACATAATGAAGTGGCTCCTGTGGCTCAGAATGGCCTTACAGAGTATGAAACACAGGCAGTGGCCAATCCTGAGGCTGGTCCCTAACCTCCCTCTTTCACAATTTGGTTAAATTAGCAAGAAGCCCTACCTCCTTTTCTTTGCATGTTTTCCTATGGATTTTCATGACATTTTGCCAAACTTTTGTAGTTTTTGTATTACTTTGTACAAAAAGGTGGGGTTTTTTTTGACAAATCAGCCCCCCTTTTTCTTTTTTTTCCATTTGGAAGTGACCTTTAAATGTTTGTGTTCATTATAAACTCCCACAGTACTGAGGGTCTTCTCAGAGGAATTTGCTGGTGCTGATAATTATAGGTACAAATTGCATTGGTTCCTGGATGTCTTTCCCTACAACTTTATGTTTAGTGGATTAACTTCTTAAAAATCATGTTATGGGTGTTTTTAAAAGCTCCTTGGAGGTGGGAAGAAAGACTGGTTCAGCATTAGGGAGAAGCTGTGCAAATGACAATGCCCATTGTATTTCCAGGTCATTCTCAGATACAAACCAAAGATGTTAACAGCTGTCCCCAGGATACTTGGAGACAAAGAAGTTGAAAGGAGGAGGGACAGGCAGGTAGAGGATGAAAGAGATGGTCAGAGCTGTTCAGTCAATCAAAGAGCAAAAGGGGGATGTTACCACTTCACTGCTGGTGTCTAGAGCATTTCATACCCCCTAACACGGTGGGTACAAGAGTGAGGGAACCTGCTGGACTCTGAGCTGCTGCTGGGCAATTCTTGGTAATTAGTGTGCAATGCGTTAGCTGAATTAAGGTATTTGGACAGAGACTGGTAGGGTGCATTGTGTCAGGAGGACTTCTTAACAATTGGTTGATAGTAACTCTAGAGGAACTGTTTTCTGCAATTTTTATCAGGGCAAATGGCCATAACTCTAAGTGGAAATTTTGTTTACTGCCTTAGGCCAGGTTTTGACAGGTATTTAGGTGCTGAAAAATAGAGTTATACTTCTACTAAGACTTTCAGAAATATTGTCTGCTTCATCAAATCTTACTTGGCACATGTCTGATTTTTTTTGGCACTTAAGTATCTTGGAAATCTGGTGCTGTGTGAATAATAAATCCAGGAAAATAATGGGAGTTCAGATTAAAAAGTAGCAATGTTGTCTTTTACAGTATCAGGTTTAGCATGCTGTTAAACTGTTATTACAACAAAGCCAGGATCTCTCACAAGGTGTATGGAACTGAAAACAAAAAATGTCCTCCTGAAAAAGAGAATGAAGGAAATGCAGAAAGTCTACTTTATAAAGCTCTTCCCATCATGCAGATTCAGATGATTTATTTTGGCTTCTTTTTTTTTTTTTTTAAAAAAACCCTTTTCTCTAGAGAATTATTAGATGAATGTAGAATTCTAAACTGAGTGTATAGATCTTTCTGCACATTTGCAGAATGAGACATCCAAAACAATAGAACAGACATTCTTAAAACTGGTAAGGACAGTCACTTGTTCAGGAAGGTTAAATTTATCCTGCAATGCTGAGCAAATCAATCTGCACAAAAAGGGGTGTCAGGAAATTGTAGCATGTCCTAATCATGAGTATGAGACCCCATTTTTTTGTCTTTTTTTTTTTTTCCAAGGGTGAGAAATAGAATGGTTCTTGAATATGTAGATCACTGTAATTTAATTAGCTTTTATGACCAGGACTCCTCAGAGATAACCGTAAAAGTCAATTAGATTGTATTAAAATGCAGCCATTTCCCTGAAGCTTCTGTGAGAAGCCTTTACTTATTCAGCAGAATGGTAAAAATCTAGATACCTAATTTAATAAAAAGAATAGCCATGTAGGAAGAAGGCTGTTGTCTTTTTTAATATAACAGATTTCCTTCTGCACTTTCCCAGTGCCTGAAACGCATTGTAATGTACAGGTCATACCTTGAGTTTGCACACTTACATGCTGTACTGGCCAGCCACTGTTACAGTAGGACCTTGCAGTCCATTTCAAATTGGATTTGAAGAAGATGGTTAGCAAAGTGTAGTGCCTCGGGGCAAAAGCTGATTATCTGCAAGAATCAGGAAAGGACTGTGTCCCAGCTGCTCTCCCGCTCCTAACTCCAGATGTTACGCACACAGAGCTGGCTGAGCACACAGGAAGATGTGCAAATACCTAACCACACAGCCAGATGATCACGTCTCAATTGATGCCTTCTTTCCTCACCCTTGCCTCCCTGTATTGTGATCAGATCCTCATCTGTGCTATGTCTAAGAGCAGCTCTGAGGCAACCCTTGGTGACCATTCAGCATTTGCCTCCTTGGTCTGTCTCCACCTACCCTACCACATGGCTACAGTTAGTCCATGCTCGATGGCTCTCTGCCTCGCGATGAGGTTGCCTGTTACTCCTTTGGACTTGGTCTCCAGCATACCCTAAACTTCAGATTGCTGCTGAAGCAGAAGCTTTTGAGGGTGGGGATCATGTTTTGGGTATCTCGAACATTACAGACATGTATGACTATTTTACAGAATTAATTTAATTTTTAGGTTTGCTTTTTTTCCTCTGAACAACATGTTTGAGCCATTACAAAGAGCAAGACTCTACTTTTAACTGGCCTGATCAAGTACACACTCTCTTAAATATTAGTACATCTACTAATGCCAGGAACGACTTATATTATTCCTGCAGGTATGGATTACCCAGAGCAGAGGTGGAGAGGGGTCAGCAGACTAGAGCTATAGTATCATGCCCACCAGGACTTTGGTCTTGAGGGAAGGAGTAGCAGAGCAGCTGGGCAGCTTTGCCATCACTGCCACATGCATCTGGCCCTGAATTCCAGCAGAACCTTATTTATTTCAATTAGCTCATTAGACCTTTCAAGCCTCCATGCTTATCTCAAAAATAAATATTTGCTGTACAGCATGTCACACTGCCTGGTATTAAGTTCTCTGCATAAAGAAAGTCCTTGCAAAACATACCACAAAGCTTGTTGTACATTTATTGTGAGAATCTTCATTCTGGCTTTACCTTTTATAGGATTGAAGTCTCAGAGTAGATGCTGCAGTAGTATGACATTTCTGTGGAAATTATTGCATTTCATAATAATGTACTCAAGTTCTGAAGAAGAGAGACAAGCATGAAGCAAACAGAATTAATATCAAATTTGTGGCAGATAAGAATGAGCATTGTCTTGAATTCTCAAGTTCTTCTCTTCTTTTCTACAGCACAAGAAGAAATACTTGAGAAAGAGCAACCATGGCACTGAGGTGATGACCCTTGCATCGATGTAGTTAATCTGTCAGCAATTCCATCAGCAAACTTGTTTTTCAGATCTGTTAACTGGAGTCTGAAAATCAATTCTAGACTTAATCATGGACAAAGGGGTGTATTCCACCGTTCTACATGCTGGTGATAAACATATATCATTAGGAGAATAGATTCCAAGGTCTCAGACCACAAGAAATTTTATGCTTACAATATTTATGACAGAATATCACCATTGTGCTACAGAGTGCAGAGAACTAGACAGAATAGGTGATTCAAATGCATAACAGTTTGATCCTCTGATAAAAATTCTTTGGCCTTATCATACAACCCAAGGCATGCAAAAATTATGCTGGAATTTGCCTCTTGTCATATCTCATCGCTTAATTATTAAACATGTTTGGTATGGTACAGTTGCTCTATAATAAAGTCTATCATTACTTAACCAAACAAAATTCCTTGTGCCTTTGTCCTCCTAAATAGTCAACACCTGATAAGGGCCAGTGCTGCAGGTCCTGGGTGATGAAGGGCCATGTGGGTCTGCAGCATGAAATGGTATAATCTTGGGGCCATGCTGGTACTCAGAGAGCAATCAGGCACTGCATTTCCAACTCTTTCTTTTTTTTTTCTTCATGAAGGAACAAATTCTGTGCCCTTCTCTCCAGCGGGATAGACCAAGGGGAAGAGGACAGGCCTATGACCCTGTGGCACCGGCAAATGCCAAAGCCTTTGGGCAAGGGGGTAGAGTTAAAACTGCCAGTGCTATCAGGGCAAGGCATTAAAATTACAGAGGTTGCTACACTTTTCAGTACACAGACGAGAGGAAGACGGGAGAGCACAGTTTAGAAAACACACCGCAGCAGCAGAGAAAGGACACCTGTTCTCCTCTGCCCCTGCTAGTGCAAACCCAGTTTCTCAGGACGGCCCTGAGAAAGGAGATCTGTCTGAGACATACACATGAAGCACTTTTGCACTCATTGATTTTTAGGTTTTCCACTTAAACATAACCAAGGACCCCAAAAACAGCATTAGTGAGACAGATGATGACAATGTTCATCTCTGTAATCTTCAATGCAAAGCACTGGGCTTAGCACCAGTGATGGCTTTGGGTGCCCCTACTTTTTGATCCTCAGTTTGAATAGTTTGCCTGTTTTTTGAGATAGGGTTCCTGAGGCATCACCTTTCCACTGATGGTCATTGGAATGGCATCAGTTCTCGGCTGTCAGTCCCAGACACAGTTCAGTGTCTCCACTTAGGCACCCAAAACCTAGTATGTGATACATACAGATTAATGGCTTTTCACTCTGTTGTTTTTATTGCCATTTTCTGTGCAAGAAAGAGGTGTGAGGCTCAAATACTGATGAGATACACGTTCTTTGTCCACCACCTTGGTCCCACTTCCAAGGTCTGACCCTCCTCACATGACTACAGCCCAGCACTCAGCCGGGCAGTGATACCGGCAGTAGCTCTGAAGCAGCACAAGGAAATGTGATGAACAGACTGCGACCCCAGTTCCTTGCAGCATCTTTGCCAAGCTGCAGGGATAACGAACTTGAGTGAGCTTCTGCGGTGCAAGGAAGGGCTTGACTCAGGGCGTTGCTGACCTCCTAGCAGCAGTACTGAGCTATTTATCCATTGCAGGGGCTGCCTGAACAGAAAATTTTAGTTGGGGGCTGGTGGGGATGTGGCAGGAGCCCCATGCTAAAGTCCGGGTGGGAAACATTTAATTTCCAGGAACGTTACTCCTAAGGTAGGGTGCTCAGTTTTAATTTTGCTCCTCCGGATCCTCACATGCCTGGGCTCAGGTGGAGCCAGGATGAGCCTGAGGAGCCATGCGGGATGGCAGCCCGGGAAGGGCAGCAAAGAGCGCCAGCGCTGCAGGTACTTCTGTGGGGGTAATGCTGCTAATTTACCTTCATCCGCG
>JAAGNO010022226.1:1234-74049 GCA_033439905.1 Ceryle rudis
ATCCCCCTCCCGCCCCGCCTGGCTTGGCCGCGTGCGGCCCCCGCGGCGTGTTGCGCGGGGTGGGGGGGGGGGGGGGGGGCTTGTTGGACTTGATCTCTAGAGGTTCCTTCCATCCCCTAACATGCTACGATTCCATGACTGTATGGGACTATGGTACACTGATGATGTTTGGTTTTTAAACTCACAGGGCCATTCAGTCTGCTGCGCTCTCAAAAGCGTAAATCACACCATTAAACGATGAAATTACAATCTTAGCCATCAGAAATGGGCCTTAGTTCTGCAATACTCAACCAACATGTAGCAGTTCTCTGTGTAAGCACTGAGAGTTTTGCTCCTGAACATTTAAACAGCCATCTGTAACTATAATCCAAGTCTGGACATTTAAACTGGTACATAAATCAACACCCTGCATCTGGAAGTTCTTCCACTTTGGCTTCAGGGTCTCAAGTTAACAAAAGCTGCACAACTTGACTAATACTATAACTTGAATAACTTGAAAAATTTGAATGTCTTACATGAAATCACTCAAGTTTCCACATTCAATTCACAGGATTGCAGGATCACAGGATGTCAGGGGTTGGACATGGTCCAGTCCCTTAATCATCCTTGTAGCACTCTGTTGGACTCCTTTGAGTAGAACCTTGTCCCTCTTGAGCTGGAGAGCCCGGAACTGGATGCAATATTCCAGGTGAGGTCTTACTAAGGCAGATTCGGGGGGGGAACGGGACACATGACACACTCCTCCTAATACACCCCAGGGTACCATTGGCCTTCCTGGCCACAAGGGCACATTGCTGTTCCATGGATAACTTGTGCATCAGACTCCCAGGTCCTTCTCTACGGGGCTGATCTCCAGCAGATCATCTCCCAACCTGTACTGGTGTAATTTATTATTCCTTCCCAGATGCAGAACTCTGCACTTATCCCTATTAAAACCCTTTGCCCAGTTCTCCAGTCTGTCCCAAGTCTCGTTGAATGGCCTCACAGCCTTCAGCTGTATCAGCCAACCCTCCCAGCTGTGTGTTGTCAGCAAACTTGCTGAGAAGACGCTCTGTCCCATCACCAGTGTCATTGATGAAGATGTTAAACAGGACCAGACCCAGCACTAATCCCTGGGGGACTCCACTAGTTACAGCTCTCCAGCTGGACTTGGCACCATTGACCACCACTCTTTGGACTCTATTGTCCAACCAGTTATTAATCCACCTTACTATCTACTCTTCTATCCCACATGGAGCTCATCCATGCAGGTGTCCTAGCATAGATCTTTGTTTCAGATCGCACCCTCCTAATTCAAGTTTGGCCCAGGAACCCCATGAAGGCAAGAGATGATGCTGTCCATCTTCTGGGGGGAGAGGACGAGGCCATGGCTGGGCAGCCCAGTGCACTCTTGGGCACATTTGCCGTTGAAGAACTGGGAATGAGGCCTATGCTGGAATTCAAAAGTAACAAACCTCATGGTAGGCTCCATGAGCTGCACCAGCTGATCAACTGAGCTCAGCTGCTGGAGACACAGACAAACACCGCCCCCCCCCATATCTCTGTGTGCAGACACGTACATCTATATAATCTGTGTGTACGACTTCTCTCCAGACAGAGAAGGGAGCAAGGTGAGGCTATAGGTGCTGTCCCTGCTCGTCCGTGCTCTCAGGCATCTGTGGAGGTGGCTGAGCACATACAGATGTAGGTACTGGGTGTGTGTGCCTGCAAGGGATGTATCTCAACCTGGGCACGTGGAGCAGCAAGCCTTGCTTTACTCTGGCCTATTTTTCCTCTAACACACATCATTAAAACAATGACTCAGCTAGAAGTGAAAGTTTTATTTCATAAATATAATTTTCATAAACCATTTTTTATAACAACTTCTACTGACCAAGCTGTACAATGAGCAAGCACACGGACTCGCTGTCAGAGAATCAAAAATAAGATGAAGCAGCCACAGTGTCAGAGGTCCAAAATTCTTTGTACTAATTATTGCTAGTTTCCAGTTGTCAATGCCCCTTTATTTGCCTAAAATTAAGGATTGACATCATAAAAAAGGTAATTCCTGCAGAGCTGATATCATTCAAGGTTGGTTTTTTTTTTCTTCAAAAAAAGAAGCAGAATTTTATTACACTTCAGTGAAATAAGAGGAGTCTAGATGATTTATTCTTGTGTGCATAGGACCAGAAATCTCTCGTGGGACTGCAACTAGGAATTGTAAAAATATATTCTTCGCTGCAGCAATGCTTTATTTTTTATACCTGAAACTGAGTCTCATTTTTAACCATTTCCCCCATGGATTTTCCTTTATCCCATTGCCAAAATGGAAAAAGGATGAAAACTTGGTGCTGCTGTATGAAATAATTTTTCCTCAGAAGTTTTAAAGGAAATTAATGTACGGCACCCACCCTTTAGGGGCACTTCAGGGTTTCTTTCAGACAAGTCACTCTTTTGTATCATAAGCAGCAGTGTATTTCATTTCTCTCTGTTAGACGTAGCAGTCCTTAGCCCATGGCTCCTCAGGTTTTATTCAAGTCTATGCATTTATACAAACTGGAAACAATAAAAAAAAAAGTCATAGCTACAGTGATGACAATTGTATGTACTTATTGTAATACAACATCATAGCGTGGCAACAGCTAGAGCAGGCGAACGCTTCAACATGATGGGAACATTCCTTTTAACAAAAGCCACGGAAGCTTGGGCAGTGCGCGCGGTTTCTCTACTGAGTTACTTCTGATGCCTCTACGAGCAGAATTAAGCTGAAGGAAAAAAATAATCTATGGAAAGCAGAAGCCTTGCAAATACCGATGCGAATGCGCTTCTAAGACGACTGACGGCAAGAGTTGATACAGCCATGAGCATCCCATCGTTCCTCCTCCTGTTACAAACCGAATCATTCCAATAGAGAGCAGAAACCAGACAAATCATGCCACTGGAAGCAAACAACAGAAGCAAAGAACATACAAAACAACCAACAATAAAAATGTTCAGAGAGAGAGAAAACCAAACCAAACCAAAACCAAAACCAAACCAAAAAACCACCCAGATCTGTAAAGAAGAAAGTCTAACTGGGAAATAATTTAGGAACAGAAAAAAGGCTAAAATTAGACCATAATGAACATGTTCATTTGCCCAGTTCTAGGAATAACTCCTTTAAACCAGTGATGTCTGTGTAACAAGGCAGTGGCGAGTGCAGTGACGATGGTGCGAGAATTACCAGGTAGGTTTTCTACATACAAGACTCTCAAAAGAAATGGTTCAGAAGCACATTCTGACTGAGAACTTTTGAGCACTGAATTTCACCAAAATCACTAGTGTTCAGAAATAAAGTACCACCAGATGAAACTATTCAAAATGATATAGACTACAGCTTAGAGACATTTCTAACACTAGAAAATGGTATTTTTTTTTCCAATATAGGTAACACCCTCATAAAAAAATGGTGTGTTTGAAAGTATTATCAAAGATTTCCAGTAAGAAATTACAGTTGCCTGGTCTGCATTCTAGGTTGCAGAAACTCTTCTCAAATACTCTTTTGCACTAGAAAACATTCTGACAATGTAAAGCTGAAGTTTTATTTTTTCCTTTGAATTTTTTGTTCCCCCTCTCCCCATAACCTTAAAAATATAGCGAATATTTTAAGCAGAATATGAATATTTAAGTTTGTGAAACAATTCAGAGCATCTTCCCACTTTATCTTGTCCACTGCACCCTTTAAGAAATTTGGTGACTAAAACTATGTTTTTCTAAGCAACAAAAATCAAACCCTGTTTTTCACAGAAGAACGACTAAAAATCTGCTGAGAACTCAGCCCCAGTTTGAAGGTGGCCACGGAGAGGGTGCTTTTTCAGAGACACTGCATAGTTGAGTGACTACAAACACTTGCTTTTAACAAAACATCTACCATAGGCTTTTCTGCCATACCTTACGGATCTCCAGGCTAAGAGGTAATTCTAAAGCATTTCCTTTCTAAGGCAAATATTCCCTCCCTTGTGCCTGCTCTACCTCAGAGAGCTGAATGGTAGAGCTACACTGAATTAGCTGTATTTTGTTTGGTCTTCTTCCTGAAGAATTCTACGCTGTACCCAAGGCACAGTGAATGGTTTCATACACTTCAGCTGTCAAATACACAAAATCTTTCCTGCGTGAATAGAAGCAACTCTAAAAGATTGTGACATTAGTACAAAACCAGTCACTTCTTCCATCCAAACTGTTTGTCAGACCAAAAAATCTGGTCTTATGAAAGCAATTCTGTGTTCTTACTTAAATGAGAAATTACTGATTTAGATTTACTGCAAATAGAAAAATATACCTTGGCAGACAGATGGATTCTTAAGTTCTTCCTGAATTGTTTAAATGCATGTTTCTTCGGTAACCTTACAAACACTGGGAAAAGGGAAAGTAGGGGGAAGGGAGAAGAGGAGATGGAAGGTTTTAAAGAAACACATAATGAATGTAAATTATTCTTCAAATATAAGACCGTGCTTCTTTTGTGCAAATATAATTAACATATTTGTGTGGCAAAAGCCAAAATACATATATGTACAGAGCTGAGCCAATCTAAATGCTTGGAGCGGGGATGTCCATCAAAGCTTCTGCCTTCTACTACCCAAAATGAACCACGCTTTCCATACATGATACAATAACCACAGAGGGATGAGGTTACATGGTCACACAAACCGACTGGATGGTTAGAGGACTATGGTTGACACGGACAAACAAATACCTCTGAAAAGTGAAACACCGTGATTTAGACATAGAAGATACAGCTAAACAGCAGATATCTGATTGGCATATTAAAAAAAAAAATACTTCCTAGGTATCTGTGGCAGTATGAAGTCTCTTAGAATGAGAAACTACTAGGAAGAAAATTATTTTAAAAATAATTTAATATTATATATATGACACAAATAGTTACAGGAGTAGGTGAAATCCAACTGTATTTTGCTACTACTGCGTATCTGGAGAAACATTTTTTGAGTGCCTGGTGAGATGACAATCAGTTTATTGCATCGCCACCTAGGAACCAGGTTTTCAGCTATATGCAGTCAGATGAGTTCCATGTTAATACCTATGGTGTAAGCAAGACTCAGTTTTCAGCAATTCTTACATCATCTGGATGGATGCTCATTGTGGGCACCTAGTGTATAACTGAAATTTTCCAGCTTAAGCTTCACTGCACTTACATGTTTGAAGGCCTGATACAAACTATGAACATGGAATTAAACATTTAGAGAGAAAAATTTGCTAGGTTTTTATTTTGTTTCTTGTGTTTCATAACTGATTTTTAGAGCTTCTTAATTAATTTCTGAACTGGTCTTCACCTATAGCAGCGGGACAAAAACCTTGAACGTGTACTGCATGGTTCAAGTGACTACGAGCTTCCAGTAAAGGCTGTAATGACAATTTCCTTATTACACTAGCCTTGCCTTCAGTGAGATCCTGAAAATCCACCAGTACTTGCAGCCTTCAGTTTAGAGCTAAGCTTCCAGTCACTGATGCAAAAGTAAAGCTCCACAAGGAGAACTGAAACAATACCGGCTGAAGTCATGAAACAAGAATAAAGAACAGCCAAGCTGTTCATATGTAAGGAACATCTGAAGCATTTGATACAAGGAAAGTCAGACCTCTTCAACCCTTCCTCTCGTGCAGCTCATTGAATTTAGGAGAATTTGGGATTGAGCATAACAAGAGGGATACACTCCTCTGGCAGCAGCCCAGGCCCCCCTGCGATGTTGTAGCAGGAGGGTAAGATGTGTCTGTGTATATCATGAAATAGAAAGTATTTGCCATGTAATTTGCTTGGGAGGCAGCAGTTAAGCCAGCAGTGGAAACTTCTGGAGGCAGGGTGAAAGCAGCCAATACTACTTTGGTTCAAATCCTATGCTTAACCACACCTTTGTTAAAGAAGTGCTTGGGGGCTGTGTTCAACTTACAGTTTACTCCACTCAGAGATGACTTTAGCGTGCAGCTTTACATCTTTTAGTGTCTGACAGGAAGATTCTTACAATTACTGATGGGACTTCAGTGTCAGCGACTGACAAAACTGGATATTCAAACAAGGGTCCAGAAGCAGCAGCCTCCAGCCCTAAAAACTGCCGTGCCTAAAGCAATGCTCTATGGCTGTCCCTGGTGGCAGCACCTCCATTTTATCTCCCACACTGAAAGACAACCAGTTTAGTCACCCCAGCTGACTGAAGAGGCAAATGTTGCTCCCCAGCCCCAAACATACAGACATGCTCCTGCTGGGACAAGAGATGTACCTGCAAGATGTACCATTCAGAGCTCCATCTGTGCAATTTGGTTTTATTGGCATACTTAGGTATCAAAACATTGCCATTAATGTCTCAGATCCTTCAGATATATGAAGATAATTAAGCATAAATTGTATCTTCAAAGTACAACATGACCGAATATAAATACATGAAAAGAATAAAACATGCAGAAACTCCCCAACTTTTAAAGGATTAATAATTCAAAAAAATTATGGTAGTGAGACTTCTGCACAAACACATTTTTCCATGTCAGGATCAAGAACTGTTAACAAAACACACAGGGCATAATAAAAGAGGACTGGCTTCTGAATTATACTTTAAGAGAACAGTGAACAGTTATCTCCCTTATTACTGCCAGTGATTGATTTGTCAAAGTTAACTATTTCTCAAAGCAATGACTAATATATTGCCATTCATACATCACCATAAATACTTTTATTGTATTTAAACTCTCAAAAATTACTAAACTGATTGCTTACAGAATACAGTAACCGTCCGTGGAAATAACAAAATTGATTTGCAAACTGCTAAGACAGCATCTGTAAGAAACAGCTCAAAATTAATGTGTGTGTTTAAAGTGAAGGGTCATCATGAAAAAATGCAACTTTTCCCGTTTCATTGTGCAAATTCAGTCCTATTGGATCACTTGAATTTGGGAGAAGATTTTTGCCACTGCTCTACAGTGATGACTGAAGTATCAAATGCAGGGTTCCAATCTGCTCATACAGTAACAAAAAGGATTAAATCATCCCAGGTAAAAGCATTCCTTACAAAAAAATTATATTCACAAATTGCTAAATTTTATTAGAAAAAAAATACCAGAAGCGATTACTGTCCAGATGACTTATGCTAGGCCACAAGACAAGCCATGATTTATATTTAGAAGTCATGCTAGTCTTTTCTAGGGCAGGGAAGTAGCACTGAACTCGCTTCAGAACCTACTATAGGTGTGTGAACACCACATGGCTTCCACAAGGCATTTACAAATGTCCCTGTTAACAAGTGGCTGAGTCCATTGTGGAGAGAGTCAAGATGCTTCTGTCGTTGGCATAGAAGGGATCCGATGAACTCCATGATCTAAAGTAACAATAAAAGAAAAATTTGGCTGACTGGGAATTTATAATCTAGAGGTGAGGAGAGAAGTCTAAGAAAGCAAAAGAGAAGAGTGTTACGAGATGAGGCAAATGCAACTCTTTAAAAGACTAATTATTACTTTCATGTAGGCACCTCCAATTCATTCAAACCTTTCAAAATGGACTGCAATTACTCATGCCAACTAAGTAATTAACAATTCTGTTTTCTTTCTGGCAAGGTTTACTCACAGCTACAGATATTCCCTTCGCTAAAATGATCAGAGGTTTATACGCCAGTTTTGCAACTGAAGTTTTAATACTGTGCCTCAAGGCAAATGTGATTGTTGAGTGTGTAGGCTGAAGCCCTGTGAAGGCTACAATTGGACACAGAATCACAGTCGCAGAATGAGAGGGGCTGGAAGGGGCGCCTCTGGAGATCAGCTAGTCCAACCCCCCTGCCAAGGCAGGGTCACCTAGAGAAGGTCGCACAGGAACACATCCAGGCAGGTTTTAAATGTCTCCAGAGAAGGAGACTCCACCACCTCTCTGGGCAGCCTGTTCCAGGGCTCCATTACCCTCAAAGTAAAGAAGCTCCTCATTATGTTTAGATGGAACTTCCCATGTTCAAGTTTGTGTCCATTACATCTTGTCCTGTCACTGGGCAGCACTGAAAAAAGACTGGTCCCATCCTCTTTTGACTCCCAGCCTTTAAGTATTTATAAATATTGATAAGATCCTCCTCAGTCTTCCTCAGACTAAAAAGACCTGACTCCCTCATCCTTTCCTCTTAAGAGATGTCCTAGTCCCTTCATCATCTTCACAGCCCTTTGCTGTACCCCCTCCAGCAGATCCCTGTCGGTCTAGAACCAGGGAGCCCAGAACTGGACACAGATGTGGCCTCACCAGGGCAAAGTAGATGGGGAAGAGAACCTCCCTCGACCTGCTGACCACACTCTTCTTGATGCACCTGAGGATGCCACTAGTCTTCTTGGCCACAAGGGCACATTGCTGGATCACAATAATCCTGATATCCACCAGGACTCCTAGGTCTTTTTCCACAGAGCTGCTTTTCAGCAGGTCAGCCCCTCATCTCTACTGATACATGGGGTTACTCCTCCCTAAGTAGAGGACCCTACACTTGCCCTTGTTGAAATTCATAAAAGTTCCTCTCAGTCCAACTCTCCATCCCGTCCAGATGTTGCTGAACTGCAGCACAGACTTCTGGTGTGTCAGCCACTCCTCCCAGTTTTGTGTCATCATATAGCCAAAGGTCATTCTCGTAAAGCCTTGTGGTACATGCAGCTAACCGTGGCAGCCCAGGGTACTGGTGTTCTAATGTCAAACTTCCACACTGGATAAAGTTGAGGGTCGGCAAAACTTATCTGCATGCCCAGGAATCTATTTCATCCCTCACTGTTAAATTTAAAGTTAAATTTTAAGGCGTCAGGAGAACAACGTAACATGTCACAGCTTTTGATCAGATGGGACCTGGCAATGGCTTTCTCGCACGGAAGACATTCTCTCCCTACTTAGGAAGAAATACTGTTCTAGGTTGAACAACATTATAGAACTGTATGTGAAAAGCTGAAAAATAGACGGTTGCAAGGATGGAAATCAAAATATAATGAACTTATCCTCCAAATTTGTCTCTGTCAGAAATCTGCTGTTTCTTTAGAACTTTTACATGCTGTGCCTTGATACAAATACCACTAATGGGAGATCCACACAATTCAGTAATGAATCCTACTGTACAACAAATGTATATGATCCAGCATTCCTATATTTGAGTGACTGACAAGCTGACGGACAATTTAATGGAACAGACAGACAAAAACACATTTGTCATACCACACCAGACATTTTATATTCTAACTGGTGAATGAAGCTATAGAAGATACTCCTTGAATACATTTTACAAGTAGGAAATTAAGTACAAGAGACTATACTCCCGTGGCCCACTACTCCAAGCATTTGTACAACTTTGATTCATCAAAGTTTATACCAAAATTTGATACCACGTTTGATTTAATGTTCAGTTATTGAATCTGACAGAATATCATATTTGACAGAATATCAGGAGCACAGAATACAAACACGAGCTAGCTACAGCAACATTATTTAAGTAGTGCTCTGTGTTCTACAGCACCCTCACAGACAATGCATTTATCAGCATGACTTCATTCAACAAAGATAATTTGCAGCTACCTCCTGGTTGACTAGGAAGCTGTTTTTACAAAGCTCAAGAACTCAAAAGACCATACTGTTTGGGACTGAGCAATTTTCTGAAGTTACCAGCTTTAGGTAAAAAAATCAAAGCATTTCAAGCTCATGAACAAAAGCTAAACAGTTTTACAAGCACTTTTAAATCACCAGATAAGAGTTCTCAGCTGTACCTTCAGCATTTCACAACTTGTAACCATCTGAAGTGATTTAAGCAATTAGTACATTAAAAAAATAAAGCCTTTCATGTATTATCAGGAAAGTGTAGAGGAAAAATAAGTCTTAGTACCTTGACTTTTAGACTAGGTTTTGAGTGTCAACGATGAATGGAAGGAACTGAAGTCACTGAAGAAAGCAAATAGACTGAAATTTAAAAAGCAGTCTTTTCTAGCTGAACTGTATACAAATTGAAGTGAAAGGAGAAGATTCATTTCAACCAGAGGCAGAAGCAAAAACTACAAAACTTCAAGGCCATCCTGTAGCACCAACAGTTTCGTGTATTCATTAAATATAGTAATAATTTCAGTGTTCTAACAACTCTAAATTTATTCAGCTACATGGAACTTTGTCCGAAACCTACAGGAGGTAAGCAGACAAGAAACCTGAGAAAAAGCAGTCTTCAAAAAAATGCTTGATATTCTGTCAAATATGAGTTATCTTCAATAAATATTTGCAAGTTCTTAAAGAAAAATTGAGTAAAAAAAAAAGAAATTGTAAAAATGTAAAAGCTTTGCAGAAAATAAAATGCAGAATACCTACCTTATAAGACTACACATTACTAAGGCAAATGTTAAGCAAAGATCTGCCTTAATTAGTTAACAATAAATGAAAAAAAGTAGCATGAGAAGTTCCTCATTTGGAAAGCACAGTTTTACACAGAAGTGGAAAAAAACCAACCCACAAAACAAACTTACGAGCAACTGCTACCAAAATGTTGATTTTTAGACCAATTAAATGCTCACCTTATAGATTAAAAATTCTATTAAATTGTTTATTTTATACATCATGCCCACTTTCTGTACAGCAAGAATTTGAATTAAAAATGTACTTAATCATAACAGTTCTGTTTTCCATATGGAATGAAACACTTTGCATAACCATACCCTAGATTTGTAGAAATGCTGAATAAATTTCATAAGCAAGCCAGAAGAGAGAACCTGACTGAAAGCACAGACACTGTGTTCAACGCAAGAGTTCCGAACAGCGACGTGCTACATACCAAGGCAACACCTAAAGGCAGAATCGGAACTGACAAAGCTTGTCAGTGAAAATTACCCACACAGATTTTATACTGAATGAATGATATCACAACCTTTAATGAAAAGAGACAAAGCTGTTCAAATACAAAATGAGTTTCCTTGCAAATGTGAAGTGCAACTTTTTCAGGTTTGCCTTTTGACCAGCGAAGGACCATGATATCATTCAGGGACCGAGAGATTACGATGTACAAAATATTATTTTTATTTCTACCCCCAAATATTTCCATGTTTGTTAGCTATCCCTCTGTCTGGAAATGGGGAGATGGCACGTTAGCAGATTTAGTAAGAACTTTCCTCACAGTTACGCTGACTGTAAAAGCAGTGTTGCTCCTCAGATGTATTCGATAACTCTAACGTGCTTTTATCCCATGGAGGTTTGTTTCACATGTGGCTTGTGAAGGAAAAAGATTTAGCACATACTTTGAATGGCACACATGATTTTGACAATACACCTTCTAGAACTGAAAAAAAGGTCTAAAATTCATAGAGCCTGAAGGCTCTGTTCTGTCAATTCCTCTGATTTTAGAAATAGATTATAAAAGTTATACTACAAAAATATTTCATCTTCTTATCAATCAATGGCTGAAAGAATTAAAGACTCTCCTTCTAACAATGAAGTTACACATAAGGGGGGAAGTGTGAGCCTTTTGTCTATCTTCAGGAGTAATGCAAGCTCCAAGGTAAATATTTGGAGGTTGTACATCAAGAACCAAAGGGAAAAGTATTTCAACTTTACAAACAACTCCTGATTCATGAAGGCAAATTTAAAAAATGAAAAAAAATCATGAAAAGGAGAACAAAAACAGCAGCAAGGCTTGTTTTTCTAAAGAGAAGAATGTACAAATCAAGAGCAATTAAGAAAGATACAACACAAGAACCTGTAGTAAGCCAGACTAAATGTTTTAACAGAAATCTTCCGAAAACTTTTTCCCCCTCCCCATCCCAAAAGAAAGCACTCCAAAAGAAACAAGAAACTAATCTTATAGAATGAAAAAGGTACAATAAAGAGTCGCATTTCCTAGTTAAAAAAGCAAAACCTGCAGCTGGTTTGCTAGACATCTATTGCTGCAGGCTCATCAGGTTCCAGTTTATAGGAGAATCGTCTGCAGCAAAGGCTATTTAGAGAAATGCCACACCTGTTGACCCGGGTTGGACTACATCTTCCCATTAGTCGTTCCAGCATTCTTCTAAGAGATGTGCATGCTGTTTCCCCATCTGAGAAGCAGCACATGGAGTCCAAGCAGTTGATACCTGAACCTGCCTCAGTAAGCTGCAAGGAGGAAATAAAAGGGAACAAAAAGAACAACAACAACCAAACAAACAAAAACCACAAAAAAAAAGAAGAAAAAACACACACACAAAAAAAAAAAAAGAAGAAAAAAATTAGTACTCAGATTTTAGCAATGCGGATGTTATCAGAAAACAGGAAAAGCACATTTTTTTTAATTTTTTTTTTTTAAGTTAGAGTGTTGAATATTTTTCAATTTTACAGGACAACTACAATCATGAATAATAATACCATTGCCCTTCCTAAGATCTACAGACACTAAAATCTGATCTTCCCAAGGTTTGAATGCAGCCTTGGCAAGCAATATGGAAACTGTTTAGCACCATCTCTGGTGCTAAACCGAGATGGTTTAGCACCATCTTGGAAATAAAACTGGCCAGCAATTCTCTACGTTACAGCTCTAAGGAATCTCTGGAGCAGAGCGCCATGCAGTTTAAGCTGTGATGCCCTGATAAACCTCAGAGGAGGTAACAATTTATACAAGCTGCAGGTCTGACCTATTTTAAGGGAAAACTATCAAGAGAAAGCTTCAGGCCAGAGCTGCAGAAGGCAATGCAGCAGCCCACTCATAAGCAGAAAGAACTGTAGAATGAAAATTCCTGTAATAATTTACATTTTATCATGAACATAAATACCCTTGGCTGGGTAAGGATCAAAAGCACATTCCTGATTTTATCTAAATATCTTTTATCTCCATGCAAACAAGGCTGAAGTTAGAAAGGTTCAGTCACGTTCATGCCAGCATGAACAATAATTTATCATTAGCATAATAAACTTTCTACTGTTCATTCTTTGTGAGAAAAAGACTCAAACAAAATGAAAGTAATATAGAGGTATAGAGATGTAAGTGCCATCCCTCAGTGTGCTCCTCTGTATTATTTTGCACACTAGCCAACCACAGCATAACTAAAACCTAACTGAAAACTACTACTGCTGGAGAGAGGGTATCCAAAACTGACTTCAGTATCCTTTCCAAAAGGAAATAAAAATGTCAAGTGTGGGGGATATGTTTTAATTTATTTTAATTTGAAACCCTCCATGACAGCATCCTGTCAAATAAACGATGAATACACGGGCAATATTTAAGCATCTGTTATGCTCACCTCACTCTCAGGCATCAGTGAATGAAATCTAGGAGGCAGCATCTTACTAATCTCCCCAAACAGACAGCTGGACAGATTACAGCTTCATAACAGAACAATTCCTTTACTACAAAGAGGAGGCAGCTAACAAGAGGAATTCGGAAATCAGAGAGAAAAATCGCGATGGGTAGGACAAGGAGGGAACACACAGGCAGTACTGGTGTTTCCATGCATCTTTTCCAAAGACTGTCCCTTCCTCAGCCCTCTCTCATTCCCCATGGTCCCTCTTCCCATCATGCTGCTTAACACCATGCTTACAGGATTGCCGGTTAACTGTATGAACTTACAGGAAGCATTACAAACTGAAACCCTGGATTCAGTTGCTGCACCTTGGAGGCCGTGAATGAATGCAGGCAGAACTCACAGTTCTGACTAACACTCATTTGGGAGGTCTTCTGGACACAAAAAGAATATTTACCAGGACAATGAACTTTTGGAAATACTTGAGAAGCAGAAGCACTGTAACTGACAGGTCTAAAAGGGGTTTTGCTTAAACAAGAATAAAACACACCTCAACAGAGCTTGAGTCTTTGAATGCCCTTATTTGATGACCATCACATCTGGTCACAATTGTAATGTCACAGAAGATACTGTAATTGGGAACAGCACAATTTGCAGCACTGCAGTACTAGCCAAGATGACCTTCACAGCCACTTCATACTGTGCTCACAGCCTATCAGACAAGAAACTGCACAGTGCAGAAGGAACTCCTGTGAGGAGGTCAGAAAGCGGGCTCCCTGTTGCACATGCAGTGTTCTTTACAGGGGTGTTTACAGCCAGACAAAAACTCTCAACATTTCTACATTTAGTCCATTCATCATCTTGAAGCAGACAAATGATACCTTTAAAGTTCCTGTAAAAGTTCCTGTTACAGTGACTGTACGTAGGATCAGATGGACTGGACATTTTCTTTCCCTAGAATCTGCTAACCTGAGAATTTAGTGGTCCCAGATACTATTCAAAGACTGGCAGAGAGAGGAACCTCAAACTAGCTTCCAAGGAGTGAACCCTCAGCTCTGCATTTTGGAGGGCTGCTATCTCTTCGTCACTAGAATCTCCTTTGTTCTTCTCAGGTTAGACAGTCACAAAAAGCTAGGATCATGCTTTATGGAAAAATTAATATTACTCTTTTAAAAAAACCCAGCAAATGTGACCTTACGTAAGCCTGGAAACAACGTTTATGTTTTATCAAACTCACAGTTAAGGGTAAAGTAATACTGGGAGAATATTAAGGTCAACATAAAAATAAATTCGATTTTATGTGTAGATATTATTGTGTATCCCTGCCCAGTGAACATGGATTTTTATATTTATATCCACTACCTGGAAGGAAGATACTTAAACTATGCTCAAGTGTCCCTTTTCTCACTTTCCTCTCTGTGGCAAGCAATTATGATCGTAGTTTTATATCAAAGTAAAACCTGGTACGGAAAGTCAGTAAAGCATAATGGTCTCTGAAGACCTGTAACAAACCCTCAGGAAACAGAAGGCAGGAGAGACAACGCTTTAAAAAAATTAAGTATAGAGAAATATCTGATATTATTTGCAGCCCAAATACAAGTAAAGTATTTTCATAAGGTAAGATCTGGGATCACAAGAAACATAATACTTTATATGATAATGGCCCATTTCATGGAATAAATCAAAAAGCAACAGAAGTGCAGAATTAAAGAATGATTCAGCTTGATAAGGAAAAATCAAACCCACGTACTGTGATGCAAAGTTTTTAGTAGATACAAAAGATATGGGTATTTTAGAGATGGCTCCATGACTGTCTGTATATGATATATATAAAAATATATATATACACACACATTAGGGTAGAGTGGGAGTACTACCTAGTGAACGTAAGAACTGTCGGGCAGGCTAGATGGATCTAGCAGTTGCCTATTGTCCTCCCCTCTGTGCTTGCTTTCAGCAATGTCACATGCTGAGCTGACTGAACCCTTATCTTCTTCCATCTAGGACAGAAAAGCAACATATCTTATAAAGCACCATGCTTGCAATGCTTTAAAACAGTTTAAATTTAAATGAACCTTCATTTTACCCATCTGTTCTCGAGAGAACAAGGCATACTTGTAAAGGAAGGAACTTTTTCAAGTAAATCGGTGGATCAAACACAGTTTATCAGTGCACAGGCATTAGAAGTGTTCAGTCTTTTTGCACACCACAGACTACAAAAGGGGAAAACCCAACAAATTTGAGGCCTGTTTCAAATGTTCAGGTTTCTGAGTTTTATTTGTTTTCCCCCTTCTAACACAAAGGACCATTAAATTTTTTTGTCTTATTACAAGGTATCCTATATGCCACATGACAAGACATTTCAACTAAACATCGAATCACACTGAAATATACAGTTGGGACTTTGCAGGACAGGAAATGCATCTAATCCTGTACATCAAGCTATGAGCACTGCAGCATATTTTCCTGAGCTCAGGTCCTAGTTCGCAACACCTGATCCCACACAGATGTTTCAGAAAACATACGAGTTAGTTATTACTTCTCCACAGTTAAATTAAAACTTGCTCTCTACCATAAAGCACTCTCTCTCTAACCTGTAATATACTCCATACCAAAACTCCAAACAATTAGATTTACAATTTTTAAAGAAAGTATAAGAATGTTGACATCTAACTCCGCTGGCACTTTTACGTTTTCAACATTTTCCTACTCTTCATCTCTCTGAGTGAAATAAGCCGACAAATGACAAACTGTTTTGTTCTTCCGAAGTCATTAGGCAAAACTGTCTCTGGGTAAGTTCATATGTGCACTTTTGTGACTGAAGATAAATAGGAAATATTCTTCTCTCCTTTATTCCCTCTTCCTGCAATTGATTCTATGGATCACCTAACAAATCCATACAGCACTGTGCTAACACAATATACAAACCTGCAAAGGAAGAGATTATCCTTGTTCAAAGTTTAGCACATTAAGATGTTCAGATTATATATATACTTCACTACTGCCAATGCATGTTTGCACTTGAATAGTCTTCCTGGAAATGATACATTCCTTACAGAAAACGTAGGCAGTAAAAGAAACAGAAACCTGTCTGTCCTCGACTACTATGCAGCTGGGCTGTATCAGGTATGAAAGCTATTAGGAGGGGAATCCTATGAAACTAGAGAAAAAAATACAAGTAATGCAGGCCATAAAGCCACGGCCAGGACTCTGGAGTTCTGGAGACAGCTAAAGAAAGCAGATCTGTACAAAGATGGAGGGAAAATAAGTCAACAAGACTCATGATCTGTAGATGAGGAAAGAGAAGGGTCTTGGCTGTGCTAAGGTGAATGCTACAGTTGGAGGGTCCCAGATACAATGTTATTCACCGACGGCTTTCCCTGTAAATAAAAACCTTTCTTGTGTTTTACATTTCCCTAGTATTGTGTACAGTTGTAACATGCTGTCCAAAGGTAAAAACTCTTATAAAAATATTTAATCCCATCTGTAAATTCAATCAGAACATCTACCAGAGCAGCAGTTCCCACAGATGGCTTCAGATTGCAGAAAGTTCTTATAAAGCACGGAGACATGTATACAGACATAGACACACACACAACTTTGTTTACAAAGAAACAGCTGAAATGAGATACAGTGTGGCTCAGTTAGTCCCCTAACATACATACACATACATGTATCGCACATTCCCAGAACAGAGAGACAGCTACAGAGGAAAGAAGTACTCATCCTCTAGTTAAGCACAAAGCCTGCACCTGACCTGTGCTGCCTGATTTCTTCTTCACCCCAAGTTACAAAGAGACAGTAAAGTTCAGAAGCAAGAGTTTAACAGGCACACACAAGACTGCATTTCCAAATTATGAGAATGACATAGACACAAAAGCCCCCCTCAAAGCTCTTAATTGTACATCACAAACAGACATACCAACTTGAACAGTTTTTGCATACCGTGAAGCCTAGAGACATGAAAATGGATTATAACATCATACTTGTCTTTTAATTTGCATTCATAAAGGTATTCTCCTTTTGCATATCAACAGACCAGTAAGCACATTTGCAGAACAAGGCACAGCTCAGTTTCACATGGCGCTATACTCCCTTTGAGGTTTTTAATACCTATTTAACAAACAACAACAAACTGCCAAAGTCCGTTCATCAATCTGCGTGCATTCTGCACTCACAAAGGATGCAGTTAGGGGTGGGCATGTACAAATGAGGTGTGACTGAATTAGCTGCTTACAGCTACATTCACCAAGCAGCTGTTTTGTTTCATGCGCCTACAGTTTTCCTGGCTTTCTTTGCTCTACTGCTTTTGGAAAATAGCTGCCTTGGCCACCACAGACCCATGGTCTTCACTCCGAATTAGTTTTTATAGTCTAGTGAAGCGAGTAGTTTCCATTAACTGATTTTTCTTTTCACTGTTTTAGGGGAGGATCCACAGGATAGTTTCTGAACTTTGGCTGAAGACTAAATAAAAGAACTAGAGAAACGCGAATCCTTCTTTCTTTCTTGTTATACTTTATGACTTCAACTGCATAGCATAAGGCACTCAGTGCTTGTATTTCAGGTACCTCACTGTTAGATGTTGAAGTGTAAATGACATATATGAGAATTGGATTTGCATAATCATTTGTTACTCATGGACAAAACAAATTTCCTGTTTTTTAATCAGCCCCTTACCTAAGGTGTAATATGAAGAAAATCCCAAGTTAACAAGCATTCCCCTCGGTTTAGTATTTTAATAACTACAGTGCCACATTCCTAGAGAGTTTTATTTTTTTTCTGCCATGCAGTTGCATAACTCTTAAATCACATCTCATTTTGAAAAGCTTAAAATCATTTGTTATAAAACCCTTGGTGTAGATACGACGCACCGTGTTACTCACTATTAATTCAGTGAGAAAACAGAGGTTTACTGGAATCGTATTTATCCAAAGTTTTAGAAAGGTAACTTATTCACCCAACACTGATTAAGAATTTTAAAAGCTAACTTGTAGAAGCTTTTGCAGAAGAATCTCCCCAGTATTTTGCTATGTTTACTAAAATTCAAGAGGTATGCTGCAGTTTGCCTGGCTTAAAGCTAGTAATTGCTGAATTAAAAAGAAAACAACCCAACAACAAAAACAAACAAGCAAACATAAAACCCCACTCTCCTCTACCTCCCTGTGGTGTTTGGAAATCTAGGCTGAGGTGTTCACAGTGGGACAACTAACAGATAAAGACAACTGCCAGTTCAAGTTTTGCTTTGCAAAAGGGGCGAGGGCCCTCTCAAAGGAAAGGAAATAAAAAGTTCCGCCCCCCCCCCCCCCTTGAAGGACTTGCATCATATGTTTAATTAACTCCTAAAAATTCTCTGCTAATCATTTAGAATGTTAGCTTCCCATCTCCTGCTTTTCCCTCAGTGAAACAAACAGCAATTAAGTCCCAATAAACGTAGGTTGGTTGGCTCTCCTAGCACCTGTTTGCACATTTTGAAACAACAGTCACCTTAAAAAAAAAAAAAAAAAAAAAGAAATCCCAACCCAAAATTTAAAAGCATTCAGTTCTTTACATGAATTCTTGCAATAGAATATAGAAGCAGATAAGGGTGGGATAAGATAGCAAACAAGTTGAGATATTATTGATGCATATGAATATTTTGGTGTTACAAATGAGAATCAGCATTTGATTGATGATGCATTTCACATACTGAACTCAGGGAATTTGAAGAATGTCAGAATCATAATGGTTCACCTACAGACACATGTACGCTTTGGTGGTCTTCTGAATAATTTTCTAGGAATTTGTAGCTGAATGCCTGTAGGAATATGTATCTATACACATTGAAAACAAACAACACTCACTTTATAGATGCACAAAACAAACACAAAAGGCCTTAGCTGCACAAGTATGCACTCAAAACATTGTCTGCTTTTTCAACAGAAGAGAAAGCAAATTAAAATGGGCAAACAACTCATAAGAAAATGCTGCCCGAAACACGTGGACCTTCCTATAATGGCATTATGAAGCTGAAATTATCCAACATGCAAAAAGCACTGTTAATTTTGATTATAAAGAAATTAAAAGCATTATAACCATGCTTAGAAACTGTGTTTACTTAAAAATGGATGCAGGAGGAGCTAGATCTGTACTCTGAAAGTTGAGCATCATGCTAGGGAGGTTTTTTTTCCTAAAAAAAGCACGTCCAACACATGCTACTTAGGAGAAGCATTTGGGCTCAAAAACACAGAGCAAAGCCAAGAAATAACCAAAATGAATGTATCTCCACTACAGATATTTTCCCTCTCAACCCACTAATATTCATGCCTCTTCCCATCTCTCTCAGCACTGGTTAGTTCACCTTCAGCATGCATAAGAGTTGAAGAGGAACTGTCCCTCCTACTCTACCTAATTTTGCTCAGCTGATTCCTTGCCCTGGACAATGGCTGCAGTGCGATGAACTCGTCACTTAAAGCAACTCTGTTGGAGTACATCTACAATTGGACAGAGAAGGGATGGAACATACATGTCAGTAAGTAGCAGCAGTAATTTTCTAAGAGAAAGACACAGGACAAGACATTGTTATTTAAGTGGATTACACATCATAAACAAAACAGAAGCCTGGTACCTTCAGGACAGCTCCTGGGATCATCACAGACAGTTACAGTTTGGTAGGACCATTCTTAAGTGTACCTTAACTTTCATACTGAGAAAAAAGGCTTATGCACTTTTAGATCTGTACTTTACCAGACATCTTTATCAGCATTATCTTTACCCCTCAATAATGCTGTGATCATATGTTAATGTACAATCCCTCCTATATAATTCTGTAACACATTTATAGCCAGAAATTGCCCAGAAGCTACTTCTGGACAACAGACCCAAGTCAAACATAACATGCTGGATTTTCTTTCAGGTCAGAGAAAAACCCCTTGTAACACAGGAAAAATGTATCACTGAAAAGTTATGTACAATCACCCTAAGTGCACCAAGCAAGGTAAAGTTAACAAATTAATTCGTCTATAAAAATTGACTGACAAACTTAATATACTGGCTTCCCAAAATGGAACAGACAGATTGATTCTTTGAAGTTGTGACAGAACAGTATTTCCATTTAGACATTTATCTTCAGCAGAGTTTCTCAAATGTTTGTGTCTCATACCAGTTAAATCTTTTCGCTCTCTCATGAACAAATTAGCTACACAAAACCTCTGATGAGACAGATTGACTGTTGATGCTATGACCTTACACTAAATAAAACATACAAAATCAAGTTCCTTATATACTAATAGTAAGGCAAGTGCCTACAGATAGAGTGAATTCAGAGAATTAAGTTTGGTAACTCGTACAACATACTCTTAGTTTCTGAAAAATTAAAATGATAGGGGTAAGTATTTTCAGTTGAGAAACCTGTGTTTTGCTCACTGCTCCTGGCAGTAGTTTAGAATTTAACTGATGGTCGACAGAAACAAGTAACTTAAATAGGTACAATTTAAAAAACATAAATCTGTGATTAGTCGATCTAACAATTTATCTGGCCCTGACAAAAGTAACTGCAAACTAAACTTTTTCTTTCCCCCAATATGTAAATATGCCAATTTAGTCATGGAATTAAACATGACTAATTAAAAATACTCAGTTATAAAGAGGGTGCACCTACTCTACAAGAAAAACCCCCACATTTAAAAGAGCAATATACAAAGTTCCATGTTCACTATTTCAATGACTTCCACAGAAAATTCCTTTGCATTTAGGACAAAGACATTCTCCAAACTCAGTTTAACTGAAAGGCAGAGTCCTTTCCTCTGCTTTGAAAGTGAAATTAAAATATTTACTAGAAATGTTAAACAAATCTAAAGAGGTATAATCATGAAGGAATCATTCTGTCACTTCCTGACAATAAATGTGCTAATTTGGCCATTTGTTTATCTTCACTTAGGTCTACTTACACACTACAAGAAAAGCCAATGAAATTCATAGGAGCTGATTGTCCCATTAGAAGTAAGAGTGGGAAAATCTCAGCAGATTAAGCCTCCAGAAAGGAACAAACGGTGCTTTCTTTTCACAAATAACTTTTTAATTGATTTCACTGCCAGCCACACAGAGAGAAATCACTTAATGGCTGCTAAAGCAGTTCTGGTCAAATCAGGTTTTAGATACCTCGACTTTGCAGTATCAGGATTAAAGTGTTTTCAGAAAAAAACACTTTACATTTTGGTAGACAGACTCTAATGCTGACGCTGTCAAGTGGCAAAGCAGAATGGGAATAAGGAAAAAAATAAAAGAAAGATGACTGATAGAGATGCACAAAGTACAATCCCCATGGCTATGAATCAAGCTATCGCCACAGGAAAGGTGTTAGACATTCATCAAGATTCCTCTTAAAAACAAGGTCTGACTGTGTCCTTGACAACACAGCTGTAACAGAAGCAAAGTGAAACTGGAAAAATCTTCAGAACTGACTCAGAAAGCAAGAGAACGCAACAAGAACACGAATAAAGCTAGGGAAAAACAGTGCGGGCTTCTTGCTTTTTAATTTAAGCAACTTCAAGAACACGAGAAACCTCCACAACCATCAGAATACACTGCCAAATGGAAACAGCTGATGGACAGGAAGGAAGGAAAGAGAAGTGTTCGAAAAATACTGCCACTAGTTTTTGAAGGAGGGAAAAAAAAGTAAATATCATTTTTTTCCTATTTTCCTAGGAATTTTTCCTAAATTGAGACTCTTTAATCTAAAAAGTGCAACAATAAGCAAAGCAAGATTCTTATCAGGTCTAGCTGAATATTCTTCTGAAAGCTGGTGGCTATTTAACTTGGCTTTTAGCTACTGATTTCCAAGAGTGGAAAAAGCAGCTAACAGCCCAGTTTTGAAAAGCAACTAATGGGTTATTTTGGTTACCAAGAGGTTTGTCAGAATGATGCTGATCCCAGGCAAATTAAGAGAATGTCTTGCACAGATTATTTTTTTTTGAACACACAAATTCTAAGGGCAATGTAATTTAAGTAAATCAAAATGCACTTACATCAAAGTAATTACAAGTTTAGGTGCTAAAGGTAACAGCATTGTTGTAAGGTGGTTAAGAGTTCTATACGGCACGCACAGCTCAGGGGAATTTGGAAAGAAACTCAAAGAAGTTGAAAAATTAGGACACCACAAAATCAGTATGTCACACAAATGGACTAAAACCAGGTTTGAGACCATAACTGTATGTGGGGTATCTTTGTCAACTGTATTCTTTGTTCACTTTTATTTTTTTCCTACGCTATTTGGCCTCTCATCAATGAACTGGAAGAAACCAACCTAATCACTTGCAGATGAGAAAAAGATGCAGAAGATAACAGGTTAGTGATGTATATTATTTTGTGAACTGAATACAGCTGGGGGATTCATTATTTCCATACTTGGCATTGATGAAATATTGCGTCCACTGATGAAATCCAGAATTCAAGATGGGGTTGAGGAATGGTGAAGATCACAAAAGAAACGCAAGAATGTTTAAAACACTGGAAATGAACCTTTTGGACAAGAGATGCAAGTCCAATCTACTTATCAGTGAGAAAATTAACTTAATCACAAACCTAACCATGAATAAAACCAAAAACTGTTAATAGAAGGCTTTTCAGTTCAGCAGAAGTAGTACAAAAAGATAAAATGCTGAAAACTGAAATCAGAGACAGTAACTATTAGAAGAATGGGTCAGGATGGCTTCTTCATAACTGTCACTAAAAAAACCCAAACTCTCCACCAGGAGACAAGGTATTTACCTAAAGGGCAGCCTAATTTCAACAGAATGATTTCAAGGAGTTTTTGTAGCCTTTGTCAGGCAAAAGGGAGACTATCACAGCTTATCTTTAAACCTCTTCTATGAAGTTATGAAAATGCCACACAGGTAATTATCTTTGTAATTAAAGATACGATTAACAATGAAGTACATGGCATATGACATGATCAAGATTTAAGAAATATTGAGTCCTACTGATGTAATTTTTAAATTACTGTTTTCATCACATTTTAGAACCATTCAGCGCCAATTACAGTTAAAGAGAACTTCTATCTCAACAGAAATGTGAATGTTACCGTCTCTAAAGCAGCGCAAAAATGTGTAGTATGATGCTCTCCTACAGTTGCCAGTTGAGATGCGAAAGACTGAGTGACCCCTTTATAAATACTTCTACTATTGTTAATATCAATTACTTGAACGTAAATGTATTTCCTTGTAAAATGGTGTCATTTTTGTAATATGAAATTAACAATTATTAAATGAGAGCACTTTTATGCATTAAACGTGACAGCAATGTAAACCAATAATTAAATATCACAGGAAAGTAATTAGTTTACAAGCCTTTTTTTAGCAAACATGTTCTTTTAACCATTGATCAAGATGGATACAAAAGCATAACATTACCTGAGCTTTTTCAGTATTTGTTGGTTGTAGGTGTCTGTACAGCACTTTCTTCACAACATCAATAAACAAACAAGCAACTACTATGAGGATTATGGCAAACCAAGCAGAACCACTTGACAACAGTTGAACAAATACAAAGTACATGTCCTGGGTATGTAAAAATGGCCTGAAAAGTTAAAATAAGTGGCAATTACTAAAAGGAAGTTCTAGAAACCTAAGTACAGCACAGGCAGGCTCAAGTTTGTATTACTTTACATCAAGCAGCAAATGTCTCAGGATGCAGTTACAACTGCACACTGTTCATGAAGAAGTCTAGCAATCTGTTGGACCTGACCTGCAAAGAAACTCTGGGGAAGAAGCGTAACGAACTTTGGAGGGAAACATTCTGGTTTAGTTTTAAATTGTGGTGCAGGAAATCAGTCACGATCCTATATCCCTTCAAGACCCCAGAACACAGGAAAAAAATGCATCACTTTACTAATTCAAACTGCAGCATCTTAATTTCTGCTGCAAACATTTACCTATTGCAGAACACCCTTGGAACCTACCTACTTTTAAAAAAGAAAGCCCACCTCATTTATAGTCACAGGCTGTTAAAAACAAGGAATTCCTGCCCTTGAGCACAGGCCAGCTTAGTAGCACTGCTCAAACTTCTAAAAGAATCCTCAAAAGCAACTGGCAGTTCTAGGTTTAAAAATGTATTTACCAACACCTGTCACAAAGTTCAGAGCAAGATGGTAGAACATAATAAACTTCAGTGTTTTTTTCATAGCTTCACCTATCATATGTGCTATAGAAAGGAGAGGAAAAAAATAAAAACATTAAAATAATAATAATAAAAAAAAATCACTCACCAGATAATTCCCCCATAAAACAAGGAGAATATGAAATAAAATACAATGGATCCCCAAGTAACAAAATGGTTTATCCATGTCCAGAAGTGAGTTTCTAGTGCCATCTAAAACAAAGAAAACTTCAATTAACTTCCTTTCCCCCCATGTCACAGAAAATGATAAACACTGGACTGAACATACTTATGAACTCCCAGCTCAAACACTAAATATTGTAGTGACATGCAAAAATTATGAAGAAAACTTTTTAAGCACTATTGAAACCAAACATACAAACCACTCACCTGGAATCCTCAAGAATCAACTACTTCTGTATAACTTTTGAGTAAATTAATAATTATTGTTCTATTACATATCTACTTATCTACCCAAAACCAGAGAGTAATTAGTAGAATATCATACCTTCATCGTAACCGTTATAACCATAACAGTGAAGACCAAAGTACCAAATGTCCAGTTTCCAAACATCTAAGAAAACAGCAAGGCAAAATTCGTGGAAGGAAAAAAATATAAAATCTGTTAAGAACATTCACAGTAAATTAGATTCTTCTCAAGTCGGCTACACTAATGAAACAAGTCTGTGGATATAAGCTAGTGACAACTAATCATCATGAAAAAGCAAGGAGGATACAACACAAACTACTAGAAAAATACACAGCTTATGAGAAGAGCAAAATCAACAACCCAAAGGTCATCTTTCTTCTTGGTTTAAAAGAAATCACCACAGAGACTACATGAAGTATGAAGAAAGTCCAAAACAGTAACATGAAATGAGAGGAAAATGAAGACATCAATTTGATCAATTAAGTATATGCATTCAGTAGAAAGCAAATATTGAGTGGAAGGTATTCAGTTTAACCAAACTGCAAAACACTGAGTTTTAAATATTTCCAGATCATTTTCAACATGCAGCATCACCTGAAAATTCACTTTTTACCCAAAGCACAATTTTACAATTCAAAAATAATGGTGCCATTGTATTTTTCAAAGAAAATTCTAAGGAAAAGACACTTTGTTTCAAGGCTAATAAAATTAAGCTTCAATTCTAAAATGCTGTATCTGTTGCTTTTGTATTCTATTGCCCATATTAATTACATTATCGAAACTCTGAACAAGTTCTACAACAATAAAATCTCAGCTCTGACATCCAAGCAGGGATGCCGAGTTTGTCATGTATCTACACACACATGCCACTCAGACACACGCTGCCATTCTACAACAGGTCCAACTGCTCTGCTTTTGTGAGCAGTCTGGGGCTGAAACTGAAGACGTTGCTGTTTTGTAGCTGGTTTTGCCACCGATGCGCTGAACGATGACCAAACCCTCAACTGAATATTTAACGGAAGCAAACTAAGCAAGCAAGAAGAAAGGTACCACATGCAGACAGGCAATCAAATTCATCCTAGAGTTGATTTGTTAGTACAGCACAGAGGCGTGGAACTGGGATTCACACAGTTGTAGTCCTTGTTACAGAGTCTGACTGAAAATATCCCAACAGCCTGATGACGGGTCTCACAACTGCTTTTCTCATCGTTACCCAAGGTGTAAAATTGAGGCAGCCACGAGTCTGGATCTACTGGTAATTTTGAACACCTTTGTTATAAAATGTCTTGTGAAGCCTTCTATTTGCTTTTCAGAGCTATGGTAATGTTTAACAAGCCACATGCTTGCTGTTAACTGCTGCAATAATCATCTTAAAGTAAAATTAGACTACTGCTCCTAAGTGACCCGTGAAAAAAAGTGTCTTTGCTAACACTGGTCCCAGTGCTCACAGAGTTAGAATGCAAAACGCGAACAGATTCTTGCCACCATTTTATTTTTGAACACATTTACACTGTGGATGCTGCATCCTTTAATCCTGTGAAGTAACAGATACAATGTTTTGTATCTCCTCCTCTTCTAAGCTCTTACCATTTGCCTGTTAGGTTTCAATATCTGACGACATGCACAGCATGAAAAAGGGGGGAGAAAAAAAGAACTAAAAGATCAAGTTGTTGCACAATGTGTTGAGGTAACCCTAACAAACTGCCAGCATTAACAAATTATTTACAATCTCTTCTATTCTGCTTTGCTCCAAACTCAAATTTGGAATGAAAATCTGAGGTCTTGCACTAACACTGCCCTGTATCACACGTTCACACTAAGTGATCACTGAGGATTTCTTACACAAAAGCACTTCAGCAGTACACCAGTTTCTCTTGCCCTTAACTTCAGCTTTTTCAGGCACGCACTAAATTTGCAACATACTTTATGCACTGCAGATAATCTACTGCAACACACTGTTCTACCAGTTCCAGTAACCATCTTTTAGGAAACAGAGAGGTAGAGAGTAACTCCAAATAAATTCTAAAACTTTAAAGTCATACTACAGAACATGAGAAGCCAAAGGGCACCTGAAAGCTTTATTTCCAGCATGCTCATATACTAAGTATATATATAAAAAAAGTCTTGAGAAACCATTAAAAGAACTTTCTCCATAAAGTCTACATTAGCATACTGGTCTAGACTTACAGAATATAATCTGTTGCCCAAACTACCCAGTTTTTACTAAATACAATGCAAAAAGTCTGTTCCTGCCTTGTGGACATTTACTAAGCCATTCTGAAGTGACATGCTTTGACAACTAAGACAGATGTCCAAAACGTGCTGATTCATAATGAAGCATCTTTTCATTAGAAGAGTACTGAAGCTCTTTCACCAATTCAGAAGATCTTCAAAGTCACACAGCTTGTAACAAATGACAAGAGAGGACACACTTCTATCTCAGCTGCAAGAGACATTGCAGTCTAAAGCAGAACTACTTGAGCATTCTTATCAAACACCTCATGATGAAGTCCGTACTCCAGCTCACTGCACCTCTCCCCGTTACTGCTCCTTTCTCTGCCGGGATGCCAGCCACCACTTTGGATGGTCTCTGACTTCAGCCACTTGAGTCAATTCTGGTCATTGCCTGTCCACCATTATATTGAATCCCTTTTCTTGGCTAAAATTTCTGAGCTCATGACCACTCCCTATCATCACTGTGAATACAGCATGATGCTATTTTAATAGCTTGTGCCATAACTTGCAGCTTTACCAAGCACTACACAAGAATTAGCAAGCACTTCACATCAGTATTAGGAAGGGCATAACGATAGAAGCAAGTGTATTTTTGCATCACTACTCATACCAGTTTTACCAGACAAAAGTCAGTGTATCTAACAGTTTTAAACAGGCTTAACTAACTCAGAACCAGGTAAAATGACAAAGCAAACTTGTAATGATTTCATCCCAGCCGCAGAGTTTTTTGTGTATGATTTTTTTTCCCTATGAATTTTAACATCTTTAAAATATAAAGTGCTAGATCAGTATTTGATAATTTCATTAAGTTATTGTCTTAAAGACATCTACTGAATAAAAGTGTAATTTAAAAGAAGCTTGCACCACTTAATTTTTTAAAAAAATCTAAGTAATTAGAGTAATACATTTGCAGGAGAAGATTTAAGTCTTGGCAGCTTCTAGATTTAAGCCTAATTTTATAACAGATGCTAAAAAGAAGTCATTGTTTGACACTGAAATTAAGTCAAATTCAAAATGAGTTTTGAATGGATAAATACTAATTCTCATTTACTGTAGTTATGACACATGATTTTGACAAAAGCAGTATCGAAAAGAGAACAAAGCTTAAGACAACCACAACACATGTATTATCTTGAAAGATATGTTCTTCATGGACATACACTTTCCGACTACATGTCTTAGAGTTTCCACACTAAGAAATGTTATTCGAGAGCACACACGAATATCGGCAAAGCATCTTGGGTAATATGTAGTTCATAACACCAAAATGGTAGAATAATTCTTATGATATACCTGGCCATTTCCCAGCAGAGAAGTGTCTTCTCCCATTAGGAGATACGAGCCATAAAAGAAAACGAACGCATGAAAGAAGCCCAAGACAGTCCAATAAAGAAATGGTTTAAACCCCAGATGGGCATTTTTACTGATGTCTCTGCAGAAATAAAACAGATTTGGATTTCAGATTGTCTTTATATAAGCCATCAGCTATTCACTCTGCATGACTGCTACTGCTTTGAATAAATCAACTGCACCAAGATACATTTAACAAATGCTGACATTTGAAAAAAAAATACATAAATCACGGGCAAAAAGAACTCTGAGCTCTCATGATTTGCCTCTGCTTTACCCAGAGACCACCAGTGGGAAGGGTTGCGGGTCAAATTCAGAATAGCACAAACTAGAATCCTTCTCCCTGGAGGTAGAATTGCAAGAGGAAGAAAACGCCAGATTTCCTGACACTTGTCCCTTGTTCTGCTTAAAAGACCTTTATGAAAAGAGAAAAAGCTAAAAACATCTTTTTTTTTTTTTTATAAAAGCATGTACTTTTTTTCTCAAAAAAAAAAAAGAAAACAAACCCAAAAAACCAAAAGCAGTATGCAGTACAATATGCTACCATAGGAAAGACATCTAATTCTACAGGAAATCACTTCCCCTCTTCATGAGCTATTCTTCATAGTGATTCCCCTCACCACAGTGTCCTTGGCTTTCATTTGGGTGCCTGAGTGATTTTTATCTCCTAGGTGTAACGGAGGAGAAGGCTGCCGATCATGTAAGCTGACCAAGCACTCAATTCTCTTCCAGTCTTAAAATGACTGACATAAACCCCCTCAGAGGGCTGGAGCACCTCTCCTGCAAGAACAGGCTGAGGGAGTCAGGTCTGTTCAGCCTGGAGAAGAGAAGGCTGCAGGGAGACCTTATAGCAGCTTTCCAGTGTCTGAAGGTGGCCTACAGGAAAGCTGGGGAGGGACTTTTTATAATGGCACATGGTGACCAGACATGGGGTAATGGCTTTAAACTAGAGCAGGGTAGATTTAGATTAGATATTAACAAGTTTTTACTATGAGGGTGGTGAGACACTGGAATGGGTTGCCCAGAGAAGCTGTAGATGCCTGATCCCTGGAAGCGTTTAAGACCGGGCTGGATGAGGCTTTGAGCAACCTGGTCTAGTGGGAGGTGTCCCTGCCCATGGCAGGGAGGCTGCAACTAGATGAACTTTAAGGTCTCTCCCAGCTCAACCTATCCTATGATAAAAAGATGTTTCTCTTAAAATACCCATGTCAATTAACTATTAGGATGAAAACTATATGGCTGCAGTTCTTCCTCTCCAAGATATTTGCTAAAAATTGCATAACTTACAGAAGTACAGTACAACTAGATAGTAGCAAGTTCAGATTTCTGCAGATGCCACCGACATTCTAAATGGTGTCCTACTGTGGCAATATATAATATACGTAAGGTATACATACCGATAGAGCACAGGTTTACTCTGCAATACATGCGGATGCACATGCTGTTCAAAAAGACTGTATATGAGGACAGGCAAGGAAGTGAAACAAATATTGTACAAAGTCAGGTACACGCTGTCATAGAGTGTCTGAAAATGGAAATAAAAATTATTTTGAGTCTTGTAAAGAAAAAAGGTTGTTTATATCACAAAATTTATTAGCATACTAACAGCAGCAACAAATCATTAATTATGTGAATTTACTAGTTAGAAAAAAGCCACATACACATAACCATCTAGTAACATCAAGCTATTAAATAGAGAAAATGAAGCTGGATATTTTTAAGTGTACAATCTGTGCTGCTTCTGGGTAATTCTTTCCTTTCTTTTTAGCTATTTGCTCCAAGTGTTTCATATGCATTCACCACAATGTAAGGCATCCAATACTTACTTGTTGTGAAAACAAACAGAAGAACTGATATAAAAATTGTGGTGTAATAAAGCACACATTCTGAAAGAAGAGAAGTGAAGGAAATAGTTAGTCCTCAGTATATGCCTCACAACCCTAAACCAAATTGTTAACTCTTACAGGCTGCTAAAAGTACCCGGGGAGAGCACAAAGCATTTCAGCATTTCACTTGGCAAAGTGAAGTAACATGTTTTGCTCAAGAGTGTATTTTGTTTGGGGCAATGAACCTGAAAAATACAAACTTTATTATATGTGCTTGATGAACACATTTCATTACTTGAGTACAATAGCACTAAAGGAGGAGAAATCCACTCATTTCCCCTCAGTTTCTTTTTTAAAGTGTCTTTGCAAAATTATTTCCACATTTCATTCAAGAAAGTCTGTTACCTGCTCATGTGAGCTTTTTGCACAGGAGTAGACAAAACAGAAACCAAAACCTAACACCATGCTGTTACCTTTACATGAAAACAAAACAATATGACATAAAAAGTGGCTTGGTGGCAAGTGCTAGAACTTCAGGTAAATTTCAAGTAAAATAGTGAATTTTGACTTCGTATGAAAACTGATGATCACATTAAAAAAAACCTCGCAAAAAAAAAAAAGGGCAAAAAAACCCAACCAACCAAAAAAAATACCAACTCACACACCAAAACAACAAAAAAGGTGTTTTACTATTTCAAGCACCACAGCCCAGAACTGAATTCCCAGGTCTGTCTCCCCACTCCTCCCTCCAGCATTCTGCTCAAGTTCACCCTGCTGTTCCATGTCCATAGCTCTCTGTGAGGTATCCAGAGCAAGCATGCCTGCCTCTCTGCCTAGGAAAACTCATTGTGATATTTAAAACCTATTTCTAGGCGGAAGTACTAAACAATTTCACAGTTAAACTACTGCATCTTGTTGCAAAATATATTCAAAAAGCCCACACTAACATGTTTGAACAGAGATGTTTAACATGTTGTCAAGAAAAAATCTTAGATCTGTCATAAATTCCTTGCTAAAGAAGAATTACACATTTTTCTGTGAACTTCACTGGCACACTCTGAAGACTTACCTTATAAAAAAAGTACTGTACAAGGGTTGCTATTCTAATATAGTAAAAGTGCCCATGAACAAAAAGCAACTTGGAGAGGAATTTAAACCGTGCTATTGCATAGTCACTGTTTCTTACAGCTTGTCTTCCTTCCTTGCCCATGATTCCTGTAACATTTGGGAAACAAAACAGAAAACAGGTTAAACATTAGAAAAAACTAAAGTTTAAAAAACCCCACAACAATATACACCTGAAGCTACAAGTTCTTTTTTCCTGCACTTCAACATTACAAGGACTTCAGCAACTTAACAGTTCCAAAAGAAGTCATTATTCCTGACACTTACTACTAAGGGAAACTGTTCTTCTGATGCTGATTCAATTAAAACCAATCAACCCAACAAAACCACCAACCTAACAAACAAACACCACCACTAACCAAAAAACAAACAAAATCAATAAAAAACCCCAAACAAAAAAAATCCACAGAACAACCAAAACCTCCCTATTTCTGTAAACTATGCTTAAGAAAAGATTCACGGGAAGACACAGACATAATGACACTCATTACAAACCCCAAATTCCCAAATCAAGCAAACCATTATGAGTCCATCAGCAATTACCAATCTGCTTACAATGTTCTACTTGAGAGGTTTTCCTTACAGTATCTCCTGGGAATAATATACAGCCCGTACTCAACAGCAGAATAAAAGAAATGCTGTTCTTACAATAGCAGTTTACTTAATCTGATGGGCTGACAATGCTTATCACACCTGAACACAAATTCACTTCTAAAAACTATTATTAAGATTAGGAAAAGCATATACAGAGAATACAAAATGCTCTTTTTACAGAAGAAAATTGGCCCAGGATTCCTGAAAGCTAGACACTTAACAGTGCTGGTCACTTTTGAAAAAAGTAGTCTAAAGGTCCTGTCACCCTTGATGGCAGAGTCGCAAGTTCTGAGCAGCATACATGTAATGTCTAATACGCTACAAAGTATACTAAAACTTGGATAATTTTATTTTTAATAAACTTCAGTTAGTTGACATACTAGCTGTAGAATAAAGCACCACTTGCCAGCAACCTTCTCAGGCAGACTATATCCATGGCCTTAAAAATCATGGCCACATGACTGACATGACAAACATTACATACACCTTTTTAATTACAAAGGTGACAGCTTGAATATCCTGATGCACCTTATGTAAGAACCTTCAGCATTTACTAATATATGAAACACCGTCAAACAAAAATCAGTAAAGGAAACACCGAAGTGCTGTATGACAGGTACCAGTTCAGTTATATCTATGTTTTCTATTCATTTCTGTAACACAGCAGAAAAATAAGTTTAAAAGTCCTGGCCAGGTAACATAAGACAATATAAACAAAGAAAACTACCAAGATTAGCTGAGAATCAATAAGTCTCTCAAGAGATATAATGAAAGCCTTCTCCTCGAAGACAAACTAGACACAAATGGCATTTCCACAGTGATACAGACGTGATGTAAACAGCGGCAGTTTAGTGCAAAGAAAGATTTAAAGGTCAACTTCACATGCATCTTATTTGCCTCTATCTACTGACAAGAGAAAGTTACCTATGCCAACGTGTGCTTCTTGTATCATGCTCACATCATTAGCACCATCACCGATCGCTAATGTTATAGGTTTCTCTGGAGACGTTTTTAACAGTCGCACTACCTGGAAAAAAAAAAAACCAAACCAAACCAAACAAACCCACATAACAAAAAGGGCAGAAATTTTTCAGATTACTCAGTCTACCTACAAACCATACCACTAACTCCCAAGTATCGTAGTTTGTTACCTACACACAAATATAATTAATATGTTTATGAATGTGCACACTTGGGTAAAAATGTCTTTGGCACGTCACAGACACACGTTCATTGCTCTAAAAAAGCTGCTTGCTTTGGGCCACAAGCCTTACTTAAATATTACATCTGCCTTGAGCTTATTTTGCTGTTCTTACTTAGATGATTCTTTTACAACTCTTAATTCGGTGCTTTCTCATACAAAGCAGTCAAGTAAAAGTTGGAACACAAAATTTCCTTGGGGAGTAATCCAGATTTAATGCCCTGTACTAGACATGCCCTGATTCTACACATTTTCAATTAATGGAATTAATCAGCGTAGAAGATCAATCTGAAAAAAACCCAGTATGTTAGCTTCAAGATCAACATACGCTTTTATGAAGGAAAAGTTTCTTTTTCAAGCAACTTCATTATCACCAGTGAGTATTCTCAGATGGAAAAGTCACAAAAGACGATGTGACAGAATGAGAAAAAAAATTGTTTACATACACTGCTCTGAAATCCTCAAAAGAAGAGCAGTGATATCCAGCTTACAAAAAGGAAACAAATCTTAACGTAAGTGCCAATAATATTCTAAATAGAGAAGGGCGAGTTAGATGAGGGTTTTGCTCCCAGACAGCTCTAACTAGAGGTAGAAGCTTCACTAACTCAGCCATAAAAAGGTTGCAGAGGTAAAGTTGTGAATGCAGATTCATAAGGCTTTCTAAAACAAAAAAAAAAACCCACTTCATTTCCCCCCCTGAAGTTCCAGAAAACCCAGAGTGGAAATATCCACAGAGCAACAATGACATGAGGTAAGTAGACACAAACAACTGTATCCAAATAACTGAGCTGTAGTTGACAGTGTCAGGGCGCTGATTCATAGGAGTGGTAACTCCACACAGGGAACAAAATGGTTCTTAACTACAGTCCACAGCTCAGAGAAATCCACCCGATTGTGTGAATACATTCCTTAATTGCAGGTATTAATATTCAAGTTTAAAGGTTCCCCATTGCTAAAGGGTAATTATTTCAAGTACATTTAGCATTAGATCTTAGTAAGCAGCCTTATAGAGGTAGCAAGGCTGCAGCACGACGCCCAGATCAGTTCTCAGGAGATACCCAAGACTGCGGTAATTCTGACAGACAAACATCTACATGAAAAGGTCAAGACAAATCCTCTGGCAAATTTTAACAGCAGCAATCAGCAGCAGCTCTGAATGACATGAAAGATATTTAGAAAAGTTTCCGAGCCATAAAATATACAAAAAGAAGTAACGAGACCGCTAGCCATATATTAACAAGCATTAAAATTAAAGATGCAGGAATTATTAACATGTCAGCTTAACCTTGGAATAGACCTCACAAAAAGGGTGCCTACAGCAGAAAACCAGATGCAAGGCTAGGCTAAACTGCCACAGATTTCCTCCCCCTCCATACTGTGTGGCGTTTGTCTCCGTGATTTATATACTTCAGTGTTTACAATTAGAAAGTCGCTGCCATCAAAATTAGTTTTTACTGTACTGCGAGACAAAACACAGGAAGTAATGGAGTTTATCTGCTGGACAGGATAAGAACTAAGGAAAGCATTATTGGCTGCTATCTGCAAATCTGTCAGTACAAAACCATTATAAATCGAGTTAAGTGACAAAATAAGGATACAACATATGCAGATAACTAGACCTTAAAGAGACAGGGGGGAAAAAAATTCAGCTAAAAGAGTGCACATAAAGTGGACACATCCAACAAACTGTTTTTCCTATAATAGTTACAACTTCCTTTTAACATTTTGTTGAAACTAGTATTATATCAAGTTTTATATGCAGATGAACAGTTTTATAATGAAATGATTCTAAATACTGCATTAGAAGTGTGGCTAAATATCGGAAGCAGGAAGAGTGACCTCAAAATAGGTCACTCATGCTATGGTAAAACAGCCTGCTCTCCTTTCCACATCTAGTACCTCACACAAGGGTTTCCTAGTGCTTTAAGGTAAAATGATGTCTTTTTTCCTTTTCTTTTTGACAATGTGTAAAGATAGATTAGGCAACAGTGTCTTTTCATGGTTTAACATTACTGAAAATACATGCAAAAAGTCTTTAAAGCATACAGGAAGCTAAAAGTAATTAAAAAAACTCTAAAAAAGTAAGTCAAATAGAGGTATGTAATTGAATATTAGTCAAAAAAAGGGAAGAAAAAAAAAAGAAGCATAAAATGAAGAAAGAAAATTTCAGAAGGAAAGAATATTATAGCTCTTCAGAGCTTAGCTTTCTAGAGTAAAAGAAAAATATCACAAAATCTGAATCTTATCTGACCTGTATTTGAGTAAAATTAAGTGCACATGAAGAAAAAATGGTCTTAGATGACAGCATTAAGGAAAATTTTCCCTGGAGACTTGCCTTCTCAAAGCATGATAAAAATCTTTACAAGGCAACGCTGACTGTATTCTCGCTTACCTTTGCTTTCTGAAGGGGTGCCATGCGACAGCACAACACTGCAGAACAGTTTTTGCAAACTTCCATGAACAGTTTTTCATGTTCCCTGAGTGCAAGAGAAAGGCTGGTCCCGTCCACAACCAGTCCATGCTGGATAACATGGTCCTCCTTTATTCTGTTCAGGGACAAAAATGTTAGCTTTGTATCAGTGTGACGGAAAAAAATAAATTTTCATATGAACTGTGTGGTTGCCCTCACAATAAACAAAGAAATTAACCTGTTAGGCAGACTGCTTCTTCAAGTCTGTTATTAAATCAATTCATACTTTCTTTAAAAAGGCAATTTCATGTGTTTGGCACATACATCAAAGATTGCAATGAAATTTGAAAATAAAAGAAACCCAAGTTAAAAAAACGACAGCTCAGGTATTTTACCTCTTAGCTAGCTGCCTCAGTTGTTCTGCGCATGTACTGTCTGACTTGTGCTGCACAAGCTCAAGGATGTTCATAGTTCTGTGGAAGTGTCCACATGACAAACTGACACTAACAGCCGTTTCGTGCTTGTCTCCAGTGAGTACCCACACTTTGATACCAGCCAAACGGAGTGCTTCTATAGTTTCTTGGACTTTCTCCTGCAGTCTAGAAACAAGAAATATCTTAAATAACTAATCAAACACTTTACAAAATAAGAGCTCACACTGTAACTCCACATTACTCCTCTACGCCCAGTGCCATAATGATTTCAGACTGCATTTCCAGTGTCACATGTTTTCAGAGAATCGTAGTCTGGCAGATGACATTCTATTACCAGCAATACAACAAAGGCCTTGATGAAACAAAAACTGAACTTCAATCCTGCTAAGTGATCAAAAATGTGTAATAAGCATATCCTCATTTAAATTAGGAACCACTGTTGCATTTGAGAAGCTTTAAAACAGTCTACAAGAATTACTATCTACAGTGCTGCATGAAAAGCTTCTAAGTGCTCCCTCTGTACACTCCAGTGTACAATACACCCTCTGATTTACAGAATACACACCATGCAAGCAGACTGCTTTGTAAAGTAGCTACGTATAGAAGTTTTCCCAAGGAATCAGCTGTTACCCTAAATATTTACTGCAATTATTCCATTTCATATACATTAAATCTGTCCTGATGAGGCACACTGTATGTCACTGTTATTAAGCCAAAATCAGTTGGTACAACATGTGTTTTGAAAGAGTGGTAAACACAATAAACAAGAGTAGCAGAGAACATTTGGTCATGGCAGGACAGTTTCTGATGGCACACATCATATTTCAGTTATAAATCATAAACTTGCTATGCTTTTTGGTGCAGTTAGCAGTAACTCCATTGCATACTTGTCTTCTACTCCTGTAGCCCCAAGTAATTCCAGATCCCTTTCTATGAAGTTGAACACATCTGCTAATCTTTCCTCCCGTTGTTGTAAGGCAGTCCTGGCCTCATGAAGACGTTTGCCAATTTCTTGATACTCCTCAGGCGTGAATCTTCTGTAGGCTACGCACAAAGTTCTTAGTCCTTTCTGTGAGAAAATAAAAGACAACATTCAGGGTAGACTGGATTCTGATCTAACAAAGTGTTACCTGCAATTTGTTCATTTCAAGTCACAGAATTTGTACTGGAAGAATTTTCTTCTAATCAGCTGGGCAAACATATCCACTTACCAAAGCAAATTCATCCACATGTATCCTTGTTTTGTCTATTTCTCCACTCTTACTGCGAGGAAGAATGGAAGATTCTGCTCCCTTTGTGAATAAAAGCTTTTCCCCTAAAAAGTAAAACAGAATAGAAAGTGAAAATACATACTGTGTAAGAATTTCTCAATCTTACCTTGTGCAATTTTTGATCACTTACCTGAGGGACTCTCTACAATGACACTCATTCGTCTGCGATTTGGATCGAACTCCAAAACATGAAGCAATCTATACCTGTATTTTGTGTTTTCATAGAATAGAGAAGGAGAAGAAAACATTTTTAGAAATAAATTTCTGAAGACAATTACTTATAAATATACTCTTGCCCCACAGAGCTTTCTGGAAAGTGTCATTTTTCTATAGAAAAAAAAAATCTAAAAGTAACATGACCATTATTGACCAACAATCACTCTTATTGGGTTTATGCAAATGATTGCTTTTCATTGCTTTATATACAGTTAATTTCATCCTATAAGAATAAAAGGCTATTTTATCAGTATTAATAGTTCCCTGAACACTAGCTTTACATCTGGAGATTACAATCAGCGTCTACCTATTCCTTTACCCTTCTATTGTTACTTCAAGTGTAACTTTCAAAACTGCATTTTGTTTCTAACACTTGTAAACAATCTACACAGTGAAAAAAGGGTCTATGTTCCCTGAAAATGGAACTATTTCTTGTTATATTATCACTAGATTAGAAAATTAATTTTAGACATTTAAGTTTAAAGTACTGCCAACTAACAGATCAAACAGATAAAAGGTGTTATGACATACTGAAGATACACAGTTATCAATAACTTTGCTACTAATTTTGGGAAAGTTTAAAATACATAACTAGTCTATGCATAGATGAGACTCATTCTGGGAACTTCTAGAGCTGAAAGCACAAACTGTAATATCTGAATAAACAACCCAGTTTTCCAATTCGAATACAGTCGAAGCCTTCGAGGAATGGGCAAAGATACCAGCTGTTCTAATATACACCTACACAGACTAACTCGCACAAAACTCTTGCAGCTCAGTTTTGATTTCTAAGGTCTAAGATGCAAGCTGTCTTGAAGACATCAAGGGAAGAGCATTAAAAAGACCATGCTGCAGAAAGGCAAGGATTGCTAATGAACAGAGGGGATTTAGAGAAGAACTTTATATTAATCTTCACTACTATTCTGTCCTTAACAGAAACAAGGAATAAAACCAAATACCTTTCTGGTTTTCCAAGACTTTTTACTTCCATACTGTCCCCAGTAGTTCCAGTAAATACTACTCCAACCCTAAAAGGAAAAGAAAAATGTACATTTAATCATCACTTCATACATAATACCCAGTGACTGACTGTTGGGAAGGTGGCAGGGAGGCAGAGAAAATGAAGATTCTTATACCCATTCTGGAGTAAGCAAAGACTAGTCACTTTCTACAATATTTTAACAGCAACGTAGTTTGTCCACTGTAATTTCTCAAGTATAAAAACAAATGTTATCTATGTAAAATATGTATTATAAAATATATAGTTATATAATGCTGATGTTTTGGGGTATTTTATTTTTCTGTGTTTTCAAAATAATCTGACAGTGCCAGGCCCTTGGCTTTACAATCTTTCTGAGCCATTTCTAAGGTTGCCCTAGTAGGCAATTTCTAGACGAGATCGTTTTGGCAGTAAACTCACCGGCTTGCAGCTTCAACTAAAGCTTTCTCATCTGGTGAAGAAGCATAATACTCCAGCTGGGGTGCTAGGCCATTGGCATGCCAGGGACCATCAGCACCATCGGTTTGATCTGCATTGATCTGCACCGTATGACAAAGACAAACCGCTTTCAAGAACAGCTCTTCCTCTTTCATCTATAACAAAGAAAAAACTTGATTTGTAACACTTACATATCAACCGAGTTTTTAACAGACTTAATTAAAAATTATGTTTTTACTTAAAAATCTGCCAAGTATTCCATGTTAAATAATCACATCTTACCACGTTTAATAAATATTATTGTCCAGAATCACTTAATAGTTTCAAAATCTATTCAGAAATCCTGATTTTTTTTTTTTAAATGCTAATGCTAGAAGATTACTTCTCTGAAATAAAACATTTTCTGTCTAAGATGTCTAATCATGGAAAAAAAAATAGGTCTTACCAAACTATGCCTATTTCCATCTGGAGAATCTTCAGAAAAGCCCTCTGGAGTCAGTTTACCATTCACCTCTTGGTACTTTATGCCATTAATGGAGCACTCCCGAAACTGCATCTCATTTTCAGTTAATGTGCCTGTTTTATCTGTGAACACATACTCTACCTTTTGTAAAATAAAACAAAAACCAGACTTGAAATTGCATGTATTTGTTAGAATTATATGTAAAAATTTTAATTTCTGCCAGATATTTATACCTTGTTTTTAAATTAATCAGAAAACAAAGCACAACCAACAAAAAGTAATTAGTTTTAATGTTAAAAAAATAAGTAGAAAACAGAGGTTTAAACAAGTAAAAGAAAGGAACAATATAATTTTTTACTCTACCTGTCCCAATTCCTCATTGAGGTCTGAAGTATTTACTTGTGCTCTCTGGTTTGTTTCTTTGTGATAGAGGTCAAGATCCCAGCCAATAAAAAAAGATCCAAGAAACTTCTGCATCTCAACAGTCACGTAAAGTGAAATAGGAATGATAAAATTGTAAAGTACCAGAAAAGCAAGAAAATCTGAAATAAACCTCAGAATCTACAAGAGAGAAAAAAGAAAATACAAAGATTACTGCAGTGACCAAGTGAAACGTGGTTACTTAGTAATGTTTCAATATGCACAAAAAATGACAAATTGACAGAGCCAGAGGAGACCAAGTCCCACGTACACAAGAGAGACAACACATAGTGACAACGAAGGCACTTCCAGACTGCCCCAGTAATGATGCAAAAGGACTGCCTTAAGCTATGACTGGATGTTTCGAGTCTCAAGTTCATTAATTTTTGTCCTTTCTACTGAATGTCTCATGAGGGCTACCTATCAATATTAACTGTCTTAGTGATTCTGTTTTCAAACAGGTCTCTTCAAATATTTCAATCTCAAAAGACTGATGTGTTCTCCATTCCATCAAACATCACCGTTCAAAGGCTTTTCTAAGGAACCATAATGGGTAAAGGCAAGCAACTGATACTCCATGCTGTTAAGAGGGATCCGCAAGAATTCTGCATTGGTTTAGGACAGGAGAGCAACAGGAGGGTTCCTGCCTACCAGCATTCCCCAGTGACATGGGTGATCCAGACTACATGACAAGAAAGACTCTATGGATTTAAATGGCACAGTTCTATACCTCTTCAACATGCATTTCGGTTAAACAGCTATGTAATAGGACAGAAAATTCTATTTATTAGGTATGACAATTTTAACCAACTCTGAAATGCAATATTACAATCTCTTCCAAGTCTTTTTTTTTTTTTTTTCATTTGCACAAGCAGCTCAGTATCTAAACTGCACATCGTGAAGACTCTTACCAACACCCTAATGCTCAGCCAGGAAGATTACAGATAAGAAAAACTGGGACATCTCTTTCAACTCTACCAGACACTGGTGCAGGAGAACATTTTGAGGAAAGGGAGTATAAAAGTTTATACAGTATAACAGTTTGCAAAGCTAAATGTCTGTTCTTCCTGATTACAGTGTGTTGCTATAATTGGTCAGTACCAGTAATTAAGGTGCCTGACAAAACCTCCAAAAGTTTGGTGCTGCAAGAGATAATCCAAACTGAACTAGAAAACATAAAGACTGAGAACAGCAACTGATCTAAGAGAAGATACAGTGAGAAGTGACAGTTACTAAGGTTAGCAAATTTCTTCAGGCAGTGTTAAATAACAACCTGCACAACACAGGACAGATGAACAGAGAAGCACTCCAAGTAAGGATGTCTGCATACTGAGAAACGCAAGATAGATTGTAGAAGTAAACAAGGGAGAAAGAAAAACAGAAGACAGGATAGAAGGAAAGTGGCATTGCAGAATCACAGATGGCTCTGTATACTCCTGAAGGCAAAGGAATGGAAAGATTGAGTAAATACTTATCTCAATTCTATTCACACCTGTAAAGGCTCCAGAGGCTAGTCTAACTCACTTAGTAACTCCTTCAAATTAACAGGAGCCAAGAATTTATTTGACTGACCACTTCAAATAGTAAGAAGTGTGTTAAGGGGTTGCAGGTACTAAAAGTCACTAAACAATTCAAAACTTTTTCAATTCATTTAGTACTTTCCACCAGTGATGTTTTTAGATAAAATTATTTTAGAACACACTGAGAAGTTTTGGTAACATGAATTATTAATTTTAAATAAAACACAGCATTGAAATGTTTCTCCAGTTAAACCACATAAACACTGTGCATGACATGCTTCTGAGAAAGTTGCATGTTCTGCTGAAAGGCCAGTAAAGTCTTAACACTCATTGAATCAGACATTCTTGAATTACTTCTCTCTCCTTCTGGAACCACAATGTAGTAACTGTAACTTTCACTCTACCTGTGAAGCAGAACAGAACTCTCCTGACTTGGGCTGTGGACCTTTTCGCACACATGTCATCGAGTGAGCACAATCAACTCCCAACTCTCTGGGAGGTTGTCCTGGTTTGAGTGAGAACAGAACTAATTCTATTCAGTGATTTTACTTTTCAGTTCAGTTCTTCTAACTCACTGCACTGGCTGAAGTCAGCAGCCTGTTTTCCCAGGCAGTGTCTGCTGCTGGCAGTGATAACACCCCGTGTTTAGAGTTACTACCAAGGATTGGTGTGCAGACCAAGGCCGCTGCTGGATCTTGTGTATCACATTGGGAGGGTGCAGAAAATGAAAGGCTGCATGTGCAGGGAGGAGCGGACAGGGCAGGTGACCCCAAAATGACCAACGAGGGATTCCATCCCATATACATCACACTTGGTATAAAGCTGAGGGATCAGGATAGTCTAGGGTCTCTTCTCGGTCCCTCTCTTCACCAGCTTTGCTTGGCTCAGGTCCTCTTTTAGTTCCTTGGAGCATCTGAGGAGGACCCTGTCTGTTCTGCCCTTGATCCCAATCAGTCTGTTCGTGAATCTGGTACCAGAATCCAGCTCCTGAACACAGCTCCTGTCTGCTGCGGGGCCCAGGCTGGGACTCTCCCAGTGCCTGCTCCACAGCATCAGTGGTGATGGTGATGTAATTACCATCGGGGGGTTGGATTTGATACTGGTTTTGTATATATTCCATTTTTATTGTTATTATTATTCTCATTAAAGCTTTTCTAGTTTCCTCTTCTAATGGCTAAGTCTCTCTCCTTTATTCCCTTTCTCTTCCCCTTTGGGGAGGGAGATGGGTTAACAGAGAGCTTCTGTTATTGGTCTAAGGGGCCGCCCTGACCCTAAACCTTGACAGAGGTGGGGAGGGTGTGGGTGTTAAACATCTGATACCACATAACATGTGGAAACTGGATTTCTAATTCCTCTGTCCTTTACAATTCCCCTCTTCTTCTTAGAATCAGCTTCAGCCAGCTCCTAAATGGCTTTGGAAGAAGATAGAGTCATACAGAAATCAAAAATTAAACAGTACAAAGAATTAATACAGAATGATTAAAAAAAAAAAAAGGACAGGTCTCAGAACTGCAGACTTAAAGAACAGTTCAAAGCTCCAATCTCTACAGGAAAGCATGAAGGCAAGCAGGAGCTTGAGCAAAATTACAGGCTTACAAAATTGTCTAAACCATCTCAACATCACCAAATGTCCAAAATGCCCAAACTGTGAAATCACTGCAATAGAACGTGCACAAGAACAGCCACCCCACCTCCTCTTTTCAGTTAAAGAATGACAGAAGACACACCAAAAAACCCAGTAACAATGATAAGAACATAGAACTTGAGAAGTATGTCCTAACAAAGCCCTCATTTTTTTTTACAATAACTTGGGTTTTTTTCAAAAAGGAGGAAAAAGCCCAACCAGTGGCAGATGTAAGCTATTTCTACAAATGGGTGAAGCTACATAGGACTAACTCAAAAATACTGAGACAATAGCACACAGACTTGCAAGTGGATCACATGGTACTTACACCTATAAACCAGAGACATAATAAATATCACATTTAGCATAGAAAGGTTGAGGGTTCCTTAGATAGATATGTCACTTTACCTTACTGCTGTTTCTTTCATGCTCTGTTTTTTCATTATACCAAGGCTCATCCCACTTTCCTTCAGCTTGCCATGCATACTTTAAAATAGTGCTCAGAATGGCTTCAAAGAGGAGGATTATTAGATAAATAATCAAAAAGGAATTCATGGACCTATAAAAAGGCAAAAACCAAACCAAAACAAACAACTTCATGTTAATTTACTTAATCTGTTGACACACTGTGGTTACATGAATTGATCAAAAGTTTACTGGATTATCTTTTTTTCAATGTATCCTATGTTTGATATGAATATTTATAAAGTTTCTATGTGACAAGCAACAGAAGTGAAAATAAATTCTACATCTGATTAAGATATATTCCACATATAGCAATATGAAGACTAGATATGCAACAACACCCCAACAGTTGACTTGTGTCATACCTCTTTGTCCTTCTGTTCTCCCGAGTACCTAGCAAGGCTGTGCACGCAGCCACAGTGGAAATCCAAGACTGCACCTTTTTCTTCAGTTATAGGAGTACTACCACGTGTACGTGGTTGTTCACCCCAGGCCACGCTATGCCAGGATAGAGTCACACTTGCCTCTATAACCTGCAGTACTAGCCAGACCATCTTTCCACCCCTGGCTTTGTTGATTGAACTTTTCCTGTGTACTCTACAGTTTTGATTGTATCTGCCTTTAGCAGAATAATCAATCCCATGTTTGCAAAAGAATGCTGGGAGGTTCTCTCATATTTTTAGTAAATGGAATAAAGGCAACACATCATAACTTCCTTTTAGACTAAGTCATGAAGTTCAACATATAAATCTCTAGTATAGTAACACCCATCCTGTAACTATAAGCAAGCTTTTTAACCTGAGCCTGCAACTTGTCCTAGAAGCAACATTCATTGCAAAACATACCTGGATAGGCTATATCCATTAGACCATGTGAAACAAAGCTATCTTCCATTATATCAAATACTATGATTCAGGAAAAAGATTTGTAAGCAATTAAGACTTCATTTTAATCCATCCCCTTTTAAGGCATGATGCAGTTGTAAAGGATGCAAAGAACAGCAGAGGCTGGGACTGTTGTGAAAACTATCTCTGAGCGGCTGGTTCAAGGAGCATTTCACCTATCATTAAATGACCTCCGCATCTCAAATACAAACCTCTCTAACTTTTTCAGCTTTAGTTCTTTTTAAGCTTGGGCGTTTTAACTTTGTACACTACTGAAAGAAACAATAAAGGATGAAATAGCAAGGAAAGGATTTTATATTTATAGCTTCCTACTGAAGGCAAAGCAATTAAACTCCTTTCCCTTGCCTACAACCCAGTGATGATATCATCAGGGTATTAACATTACCAAGAAAAAAACTAAGTTAAAAATCTACAAACAAGAAATATATTAGAAAATAAACATACTTTTCTACTGCTGACCGTTTCTGAGATTTACTCTTGTAATTTAATGCCATCTTTGTCTCCATACCTGTATACACTGCAACACCTGGGAAGGAAGGGGGGGAAAATAGTTATACTTTATTTTCTGCATGTATACAATTGGTAGAATTTTTCATTTATCAAGAGGTGATATTAGTTGTGTTTACTTCAGTACAATGGTGAGACAGTATTTTGGACAAATTTGCAATATTCTGCTACAGTAAAACTGTACCACTGAAGTAATTTTAAGACCTACTTAAAACACTGTTCATTATTATGACTGTACTGCTCTTCAATATGTATTTTATGGAAATCAGAATAGTAAATCTCAGGAGAAAGTCTTGACTAATGGGTAACGGTAACAACAGTCATTTATCCATTGGAGTCAAGTTATTCCCTTATCAAACCACTTCAAATATTTTCACAGAGCAGAGCTGGAACCTTATATCCTTAGAAATTCTTCAGCATAACAACATTACTTTCATCTATAATCACATCCACTCAGGTAACAGCCAGAAAGATTATTACAATTTCTTCAGTGCAAGTAGAATTAAACCACAGTTCATCAACATGTTTTAAGAAGAGAAAACTCTTTAAATATTTAGATGTCTACAAACCAAATATTTCTTTAGTGTTTTTTAATCTCGCTCCACGAAGTAAGAGACTTTCAGGCCCAAGAGGTCTAAAAAGAAACAGACAGACCAGTATTTAAAAAATAGTTGTTCTGTATTCTATAGGACTAATGAAATTAAGTTTGTTATGCACAGTTGTTCTAGATCCCTTATGAATTCCCACTGCAACAACTCCAATGCCACCTTCATTTAGGTCCATCTTCAACCCTCTTTGGCCACACCTCACCCACAAATCTCCACAAAGCTCTGTTTCCTCCAGTCACTGCCATATTCTCTCACCACCCCATATTTAGTGACTGAGATGAATATACCAAATGGCTGGTTCAAAGAGACCTGTAAGTTACTTGATAAGCCAGAATGCAAAAAAAAAAACCTGTTGGATATGTTACCTGTCTTGATTCTATCCCTCTGTCAAACTGAAATGACCCAGCAAGTTCAGAAGTCATTCATACCAGAGCAACAAAGACAAAAAACGAGATGGACATACCACCTCTACAACAGTGAAAGTTCTGCTTCCCAAGACAAGAGTAAAGTTTCATAAATGTTTCTTCCTCACATCTATCGCACACAATAATACACGGATTTTATTGACTAAGCTAACTGTAAACAGTGCTGGGAAAATAAAGGTTCAGTTAGAATCAAGGTTCACATAAGGTTAGAGCTGTACATTCTACTCCAGCAGATGCATCATCTTCAGAAACTGACAGTAGGGGTGGTTTCCATAATTATAAAAAAATAATTAAACAACACACACAAAAAACCAAACCCAACCAACCAAAACAAACAAAAAACCCCACCACCACAAAAAACCCACAAACAAACCAACCCCCAAATAAAAACTGAAAACAAACCTAAAACCAACCTCAACAACAAAAGGTGCATTTGCTATTTTTGCCAGTGTTTCAAATTAAAGCAGAAACTGAACAGCTGCAGTGGCAAGGCTGACATACGGGGTATAATCAACATAATTAAAGATCACATAATAAGTTCTATGGTGTATAAGCCCTTGGGTTTGTCTTACTTTTCCATTAGCTGTACTACAAGCAGTCCATGATCACTATTATATAAAAAAAAGCTCTTATACTTTAAGTTCCTTTGAAAGCATAACCTGGAGTTACTGAACAAAACACCCAAACCCACAACTCACCTCCCTCAGTTGAACGTTTAACTTAAATGTTACTGCAAATGTGACAGTTACAATCATGAATACTGTGGGCACCGATCATACACACAGATTATGATAGGTCCTTTAAACTAAACACGCATATGTTCATATTTTAGCATAGACTCAAACTTTAACTGAAAAATTGAACTAAAAAAAAATGACTAAATGGTCAAGAATTAAACTTTTTCTTTTAAGAATTCTAATGTATATTTCTGGATTCAAGTGGTTTCTGCAGTTTATAAAACCAGTCTGATGAACCCAAAATACGAAACTTCAATTAGTGCAACACGGACCAAACAAGTTTATCTTTGACAGTCAGAAGATAAAACTCCACCAGTAGTCAGGACTTGCAATTATTTTCACACTTTCTTTAAACTGGTTCTGTTAGATGTTGTCAACAAAATTATTTTGATGGATTATCCCAAAGCTGAACTTGTCAAGCTTGTCAGTCATGAATTCTGAAAAGCTCTAAGTGAAGTAGTACATAAAATGACCTTAGAAAACAGTTAAGTGGCTTTTGGATGGGGGGGTCTAGGTGGAGGTTTTGTGTGGGTGGTTAATGCATTAGACTTGGGGCCAACTGATCTGTCTTCTGCATTCCACATATTACTTGCAAAACCATTGACAAATCATTGATTCACTCTGAACTCCATGTTACTCCTATCTCAAACCGACAGAGGCTTGCCAGCCTCACAGGAGGCTCTTAGATTGAAAGACTTTCAGTTCTTCAGACTGAGGCACACATTACATGAAATTTCACTTAAAAAACCCCCAGAAGTGTAAAGGGTAACATTTTGGACATTAGAAGCGTGAAAGAATCACAACAGATTTACCTGTTTCTGTGCCACATTTATACATCATAACACATTTTGAGACAAGGAGACCAAGTTTTTTGAAAGCCTGATGATCAACAATGCTCAAGAGAAAACAATTCAATAACTTGCAAGCTAAATATTCCTAAAAATCTGGCCATTTCTTCTGAGAGATTTCCGTGTCTTTATTTCAAACCATGACCCTTCTCAATCCTGTTCTTCCTAATTTCTCTCCTGTCCTGTTGGGGGGGGGAAGTGAATGAGCAGCTATGTGGATGCTTAGCTGCTAGCTGGGGAAAACCCATCTCAATTAGCAATCTTTTGAGGAAGTCCACAGAGTAGGTCTGTAAGAGACTTCACATCTCTGTTTCTATATTTTCACGTGTTTACTTGCATGCTAACTTGCCATGACTTCCCAGGGCAAGGCTGTCAGCACGCGATTACGTGCACAGAGCTTCATGTGCACACAGTTATGTGTTGACTATTAGAAATGTAAGCACTTCTCTTTACAGTCCAGTTAGTACAGCAGTTTGAAATATATACTAAAAACTACAAATTTGTAGCAGAGGCTTTGTCAAAACAGACTTGATATTTTCTAGGGATTACAACTACAAAAAAGCATGCTCAGTGCCTCTGACATACGGACAACAGGGTATCTGTTGTACTCTATATAATAATGGCACTGGAAAATGTTGATCAATAAATGTTTTAAATAACAAAAAGCAACAAAGTTACCATGTGATTATCAGCGCCTAAAAATTACCCCCTTCAGAACAGTCCAGCATTCCAAGGAATAAGCTTTCTTTCACTATTTTTTTTCCTCTTCTCCATCTGAAATAGGCAGCTACAACTCACACTTTCAGTAAAAATACACCTCCCTTTCGTATATTCAACAAGCAACAATTTTTTGTGATGGTCGTGTTTTTAACCACCTCCATCAGTTCTAAACATTAATCTTATAGAATGTAACTTACCGTACGACCTCTTCAGTTTGTTGACTTATAGTTATTCTTCCAACAAATCTACGAAAGATGGCCATATGTTAGCAATATCTACATAAAGACTCAAAAAAATGTAAAAAACCTCCTCTATATTTACAAAAAAGTTATTACTGGTTCACAAGTACAAAATAATCCACTTTTATTAACAATTAACTAAACCAATAGGTCAACACTGGCAATAATTTTACAAGAGATATTTCACAACAGAAACATTTATCCTTCAAAAGAGCAGCTGAGAAAGCCTATTGGATGTCATTAATAAAATCACAGATTAATTTCTTACTCAGTTAAAACAGATTGTGACTTGATGTTTCAGTAAGAGTCAATTCCTCAACACATGTAAATTAGCATATTACCCATCAGAAAAAGTAACTTTTCATTTAATAAAGCCAATCTACTCTCCTTTTTACATCTGGCATGCGCATTTATAGCGCAGCCCCAGCTACAAACAGGAGCTTCTATAGGAATTGTACCTTAACTCGATGTTCTCTAAAAACTGAACTAAGTATCAAATACTTGAGTGGCTGCTCAAACTAAGCATCTTAATTTTTAGAAAATTTAATATTTCTCAATGATCCCAAAGCTTACTTAAGATAGCTGCTTTGATACGCTTGGTCCTGAAAATTACTACTTGGTAACTACCATATACCACTATACAATTCACGAGAAACTTGGATGGGAATATAACTTTTTTAACCTATAATACTGTTTTACAGGGTGTAGGGCATTGCTTGTTGGTGTTAAAAGCTCAAGAGAAACACTCTCAGATACCACTGGGCTTTTTTGCTGCTGAAGAATGGAGTTCAAATCTTCTCTTAAGCGTAAGCAAAATAAACATGACCAACACATATCCTTAGAACTAACATGAGTTTACAACAATTTGCTAAGGTTTGACTTAATTACATTAAAAATTAAAGTCCTGAAATCTCCTGGCAGAACCTTATGCAACTCTTTCTCCAACCTGCTCAGACTCATAGGCCATTATTTTTTTTTTAAATCTGGAAAAAAGTTTACTGGTTAGAACAGAAACCTACATAAGCTTCATGATTAAAATATAAAAAGTAAATATTATCCTAGAATTCCTAATTTACTACTGAAAAACTCAAATTTAACTTGTCACTTGCAACTATGAGTGCAGTATAAATGCACTACTTAGTAAAACCTAGAATTTAATCAAATGTCTGAAGCTATTTTAATCCCAGCAACATTCCTAATAATAAACACTTTATTTTGATTTAATTTCAAAATATTTACTAATAAAGTGATACCTGTATAGATCTGCTTCTGGCTGCTGACACTCTATAACAGCTACGAGTTTGTCCAGGTTGGCAACGGACTGTAAGACTGCTGTTTCTGGGACTGCAACGTGCGTCTGTAAAACAGTGTCCATGGAGTTAATGATACAGGACTACCGGGCAGCGGGGATATTTCAATGAGCTGAAATAAAAATGGCATCACAAATTAACTACATTCCGTTTCAAAGCAGTAAGCCAGACCTTAAGATTTGTCTCTCCATCCAAACTTGCGGTAGTAACATGGCATGAACCGTCAGCTCGGTCAGATGACAGAAGCACCAGATCAACAGGAAAAGTCTCATCTTTGGCCACTCTGACAATATCTCCCACCTAATGAAGTGAACATAAATGAGAAGATAGAGATGAATTCACTTCAGCATTTTTACCAGTTCGTGATGGAACAGGCCACAATTATTAGCAGTGAAACAAGAGCTTTAGCTATGTGACAGAAACAAGATTTTCAATTTGTTCTTAGACACATACCCGGATGTTTTTAGATCTAGTTTTTACGAGGCCACCACTTCGAACAACATAAACTGGAGCACCATTTACTTCATTGTCTGCTTTATGTCGGAGCCAGTCTTCATAACCCTGCAGAAAACACATAAAAATTCACTTTTAAGCAAGAAACCTACCAAGCATAACAAGTATCTTCTAAGTAAACGCACTTCAAATTACTTCCTGCATAGCCTGGATACAGGTACTAACTTCTCTTGAGTTTCTGCTGCAGATGTTACTCATGAACTGAAAAACTCTTAGTTTTCACCCATGTTACACAAATAAGTAAAGGCAAATAAAGTAGCAAAAGTGGTAAAGAAACTTAACAAACCTATGTTCTGTTAAAATAAACAGGAAGTGACATTTTCTGCAAATGAGAACACGCACTTGTTTGATCTTTTATTTATATGGCTTAGTACACAACAAAACTTGCAATAGTCCCAGGCACTCTTATGGATTCCATTTTTTTTTTTTTTTTTCCTAAGAGAAGTAACAGACTGAAATTGCTTCCTTGTGTCATACCATCTAGCACTTTTTATAGCTACTGCCACAGACTATGCATGAAATCTTAACATTTCTTAATTTTGTATGACATGCTGTTCACACACGAGAGCTGTATAGCAAGAGATGACCAAGAAGATTTTAGTTCTTTGTGAGGCCTAATGCAAAAGTTCACAGCAATTGATTTTTTAATGGCTAAATTAAGCAGTTTTCCTTTAGCTGATATTCAGCACCTCTTTCAGCACCCTTTATCCCACTGACACACAGATGCAAACATCCATGTGAGTGAATCCAGGTATATTATTCCCCTCCTATTTTCCTAAAGTACTAGTACATTGTTTATTTACTCAAATAGCACGACTGTCAACAGCATGATCTCTGATCACCAAGTCTAGGTACTGTTCAGAAAGCCCCATGAGCAAACACAAGAACTGGATCAAGTCCATGCAGGAGGTTGGACTGCCTCTTACATCCTGGCAAGACTCCTACAAGTTATTTGCAATAATGGAGATATTTCCTAAAATGCTTTTCTGTGGGTATAAAAAAATACAAAAGTTCAAACCACTTCCTTGGAAGTCTGTAGGCAGAAGAAGGGGGCCCTCTGAAAGGGCAGGCATAATCACAGCTCATTCTAGCACGCTACAAACATTATAAGAATGTCTTAATACAAAAAGTACTAATGCAGATGCAGTTTGGAGAACTCTGCATTTGGAGGAAAGTTCTGTGATGAATTTAGCATGTTAAAAGTATAGCTTTACAGTTCTACCTTTAGCACCTCCACTGTTACTAGCACAAATGAGTAAGGACAGCACAACTGCACTACCGAGCTCTTGAAAGGGGATAGGGAAAGCTTTATATGCCAACTGCTTAAAAATAATTAGCTAGTGTGCAGTAATAGCAGCCACACAGAAAGATACTGGGAAATCAGAATCCTAAAATGCCTAAGTAAGAAAAAGCAAGAGTCAGTACCTACAGCTCCTTGCTAAAGGTGACTGACAGAAGAAAACAAGGATTTAACTAACATCCAGTAACCTTGGGGCATTTGACTCATAAACTTGAACAGCTGAGCAATATGGGCATTTGGCAAAGAATTGAATTTTACCTTCTTTAGAAAGTACAGATTTCAGCTCTTTCTCCATCTGACACCTATTGCCTACAACACGAGGGTGACACCTCACACCAGGGAATTCTTAAGAGCCAACTTATTGTGGTCAGTTTAAATTCCCTCAAAATTTACCTAATGCGGCATTTTTGAGCTAGTTCTTTACCCTCACTTGCAAATACTGCAAGAATCCTATGAAAAAGAAAGATGCAATAGGAGTACAGGGACTATCGCTTACTTGCATGAACAGAAATTAAAATATTAAATTCCCTGAATTAAATTGTATTCTTAAATCCTGCTTCAGTAACTGCTCAATGTACTTGAGAAAAGGACAAAGTTGATACAGGCCTGCATGTTATATTACCAGGTTTTTCATTCTCAACTTAGGGCTGTATTTAATAAAAAAACCTGCAAAGTAGATGTTTCTAATTTACCTGAGAGCCACGTAAACATCTGTCCTATCGGCTTGTTTGCTAAATATCTATGATCTCACTGAAATGGACTAAGTTCTCTACAGTTCCTTAGGAAATATCTTTATTTTGTTATATTTTGGTTTGTTTTTGTTTTTTTTTTTTAAACTTTCATTTTTGTCTTTTATTTCTATTTATTTTATTTACTAATTTTGGACTCCCCTGAGGACTGCTCGTGCACCTTCACGTAAGGAGGGAAATGCTCTGGCTAACAAGATAGACAAAATGACACAGCAAGAGTTGCACCACTTTGCAGTCTTGTATGTCCTTCTTCTGACCTAGGTGCAATTACACTTCTAAGAAGCTCTATATCCTTGGCTGAGATTAAAATAAGGTTGAGTTTTGAGGTCTGCTAGAGATGCCATGTTTACTGGCCTTGAAGCAAGGGAGAGTTTTTCCACCCACTGCTAAGCTTCTCAAACCCTCATACAGTTAATGCTTCTATTTTTCCCATTCCTCTTTTGAGAGGCTATTAAGTTATAGTTCAACATCTATCCTGATATAACTTTGTATAGAATCAGTGCCCTGCAGCTTTCAAAAGGGGTTTCTTCCCCTAAAACCGGATTCCTATTCTACTTCTGGTTTGAAAGAAAATAGGAGTTGGTTTCGAGACTGTACTGGGTATTTTCCCCTCTGCATTCCAAGAGAAGATTTATCTTTCTTCCTTGTCCAAAGGCAGCCTCTTGGAAACATCACACTGAATTGTCTTTCCAAGGTAACAGCTTGTGAATACTCTTTGCCTACTTTGCAGCAGGTAGGATAAACATGATATTCCACTAGATCAGTTTAGGTTATTCCAATACTCCTTGCACTGACATTGAGACAATTGGAAAAAAATCTTTATACTAAGCAAGTAATAAATTATTTGAAACTTCCAAAAAGGATGCTAGAATCTCTATTCTTTCCAACTGATGGGAAGATACTTGTACCAATACTTTCCCAATATAAGATTGCACGTCTGGAAATGAGGTGGTAACAGATTATTTTGGACTCAGATTACTCATTAGGGGATATTTTCCATTGCCTATTTATGACTATAGCTCTTGAACATGTGATTTCTTTGGGGGTGATGATAACAACTGCAATCAAATGGGATTAGGGCACTCTACACAGACAAATTGCACAGCAAGAAAATGAAATGTTAGTTCAAATATTACTCCAGCATTAAGATTCCCCTCTGTCCCAAACACCATTCTATCCACTTGAAGGCTAGAGCTATTTTTACTTCTGCCTTATTTCAAGGTGGCTTTGGGTCTTACTGGCACAGGAGGTAAATTGAAATTCCAGTTGTAGCTCCAGAACAGTCTCCTGCTTACTTTTCAGTTGCTATGACTGCATCTCTTCCCCAGACAGCACTGTCAAGCCCTTTGAAGGGGACAGTTCCTGCAAATTACCTCCCTGCAGAAAAGATCGTAGTTTCTGTCCACATCATTTCTTTGTTTCTTTCTTTCTTTCTTTCTCCTCTTGCTTTAAGTGTTTAAAGAAAATAGAAGATTTTTTTTTTCCCTTTTCTTTTAAATGTTCTTCTTTCAGGGGTTCTATGTCTTAGTAGGCTGTAGGATGATTCTTGAAAAAGATTTCTATTAAACTCATACTTAAGATTTTTCGTACTTCAAGTGATATAAAGAACCCAAAATGTTTTATGCAACACAATAAAAGAAAATAAACCCCAAAGTTTTCTAAACTGGAGCTTTTACCTGGTACGGGATTACAGTTAATATCTGTTTTACAGCATGAAACACACTCCTTGGGGCAAAGTCTGCCTTTTCCCTACTGACAAACATGGATTGCACCACTGCTTCATCTACCCAAACTCCTTCCTCAGCGTGTCATGTGGGAGGATTGGTTTTAATAGGCAGTGAGGTGTGCCAAAGGAATAAGTGAGGAGTTTTCAGAAAAGGTCTTATAACAAGTGACATGCAATGTTTAGACAAAAATGCTGTCTGACAGTCATTCACTGTCCATTTAAGGGTACCACAGTGAGTCACTGAGCACTCAACAACTAACCAAAATGTTGAATTTCAAGAATCTAAACAAATATGAAATACAAAAACCTTTATAAAAGTAACACATTTTAAAATTTATTTTTAGCATCTGAAGATTATCTTGGTCAGGTTTTGTTAAGTAACTTTACCTTAGAAAGACATGCTTTAAGATTTTTGCCCTTTACCTGTTTTATGGCTGTCACAGTTATGACAAAGAATAATGGCAATCCACTGGTAATAGGACTGGTAGGGGTATCTATCATGAGCTAAGAGAGAAGAAAATATGAACGTTAGCCCTAATTTTATTTTCAGAATTGTGCACAAAAAAAACCCAAAACCAACCAAAAAAAACCCCAAACAAACAAACAAAAAACAACAACAAAAAACCCAACCCAAATGAGATGACAACTATTTTCAAAACTCCTCATTATAACCTGTAAGTACCTCTACTTTTTGCAGTATTTCTGGAGCAAAATTCAGTTCCTGACATCCAAATAACACATGTCAATAACAATACAAACAAATTTTCTAGGGCACAGAACAGCCTTAATCACATTTGTAATGCATGTGCCAATTTTAAGAGTCTTTAGTAAAAGGAAGGTATGTTTTCATCCTATAAAGATGAATTCAAAAGTGTATTACAAAGGAAGGAAGGCTAGATTTCATGAAGCTGTTTCAATACTCTATACAAGCTACTGCTTAACAGCAATGTAGAGTATAATAACATCCACTACAGTGTGGAAATGCACTTAAAAAAGTTAGTAATTCCCAACAGTTTAGAGAACACTTTCTTAGACTGTTCCTTTCTGGCTCCCCCAAGTTAACATGCAGTTTTTACAATTTGTGCTATTATTGCTGGCATGCCAAAAGTGCAGTGTATACACTAAAATTCTATATGTGAGGGGGATGTCAGTGGTTTTCCTCTGCTGCGGGAAAAAAACATGGTCAAGTGCTGTAAAGAAAATATAGGCAAGAACTATTCAAAACCACAGATAGCGATTTCATCCACTTTACCTGAGATTTATGGCATTGCTTTGGGAACCATTAAAGAAGAAGAAGAAAAATAATCGTACATGAAGTTTACTCTGTTAAGAGTCAAGAACCTTATATAGAAAACAGATCATGCCACACAATAAAAATCGGATCTAGTTTGCAATATTGTCTGTTCAACTGTAGCGCTGCAACTTCAGCTTGGCAGCATGTTGACCAAGAAAACTGATGCCAAAGACATATGATTTTTTTTCTGGATAGGGTCAACCACAACATTTCTGCCCTCTATGCTCTCCTCTTCTTTCTCAAGAGAGGCTCGTATCTGGAAATGGAGCAAGTTTTGTGCTTGTGAAATTGTCATGTCAGCCTGCTCCTTTTGCCTCTTTCATCAGAACACCATGGCCCTTTGCCTGCTACACAGCTGGACACACATCCATCACACAAGTGGTGTAGAGCCTCATATAACCAAAATGCAGTCTGTCACCATGTTCCTGGCATGCATATGTGCAGTGAACAATGTGGACTGGATTGTGCTGCATGTTTAAATCACACAATGAAACCTTGCCCCAGCTCTGTCATTCCCAGTGGAATAAGGTGGTAGTGACAGACACTGCATCTGGGTCACATGAGATTCATATGACAGAGGATACCATAGTGATCAACTTTTAAAGGCATCTTTTCCTTATAAATAAAATATTAGATATTAATGAGCTTCCAAATGAAATTTGACTACAAACCAGAATTCCATTCTAAGAAATGGACAAAAATGACTGCAGCTTTTCTCCTGTTTGGCTTCCAAGAACATAGACATACAGATAAAACACTTCCCATAAAAATTAGGGCATCCATTTGAGTCACAAACTGAGAGAAGCACAGGATTACACTCTAAATTCTGCCATATTTGTTCATGGATGTCACATTTAGATATGACTGAAGTCTAAGACTTTGAAAGAAATGTGACTCAAAATTGAACTGGAGAGGTAAATTTGCATTAGAAACAAATAAAAGCTTAAAAAAATGCAATATTGTCTGTGGTTACTTTAAGTAAAACTTATGCTCCATCTCCAGCATGTCTCCATCTTCCTCATGCTACAGTATGTTAAACAGCACGAAACATTGTAACAAATACCAAAGTCAGTACTCCTAGCTAGGAACACAGGATGGACAACACGCTCTGTTGAGCTGAACTAGATGACTTTAGCAACTCCCAACACAGGAATTTTCAGCCTATTAGAATATTCATTCTTTCTAAATGTGAAAGAATGGGAACAAGGGATACAGAAGGCAATGGATTAAAAACTGCAGAACTCATCCTGCTACTGCACAATCGCAGACAAATCTTACGAACTCTTTGTTAGTCTTGGTTTTGTCAAATGAGGTACCATTTTTTTCAGATGCAGACTGTAAATGCTGGTCAATCTCTGTGAACAGCTGTACATGTTCAAATCACTCTACGTTATAATGAAAGAACAGTTTGTGTACTGCAAGATCTTGTCTCCTGTCTCAGATATTAACTGGTCTTTCAAAAGATATTACCTCTCCTTACAACCTTTCTCCCACTTATCCTTCATCTACTATGTCTGCTGTAGCTCAGCAGAATTACAGAGCTAGAAGTGCACAGATCCCAGAAAACTTACAGACTGTTATAATAGACTTATGTTCTTAATTAGAAGAAATATGCTCTACTACAAAAGCCATGGTAGTATTTCTGACCTATACTGGATCAACAACAGCACTAATCCACGTCTTCAAATCAGACAAAATGTCGATCCTAGCTGTAAATTTTACATGTTCATTTTATCTGAACAAATTTAATCCGAGGATGTTACAAGTGTGACAACAGCGTGTTAACTTACAGAAGCAAGACTCCACAAACAATGAGAACACACACTAATCTACACTCAGCTCAAGAACAAGCATACTGCCCAATCTAATGCAAGTGAGCTTGAATATCTGAATTTGTGCACACTAATGTCCAAGAAACACTTAAACACCCATAGTGTAAAACTCCCAGTTTACTGAAACATCATCAATGTCCACAATAAATATAACAACAACAACAAAAATATTTTTAACTCAACAGCTTTAAAATTGTATCTTGAAGCAGACAATTGAGACCCTCTGGTGGCAGTGCAACAGACTTTGAAGCTGCACTTAAATATATTAGCATACATGAAAATAAAACCTAAGGACAGTACTTAAATTTTGACAGAATATTTTTTATGGTCATGTTTATTGTCTCAGAAAAAAAATAGAAAAGCAATGCTTTTATAGACAAAATACTTAGGTAGAGACGTTAAATTCATTGAATAAAATTCAATGGCAGAATTTATAATATTAGAATTCCAATCTCCTGAGCATTATTCAACTTACCTGAACCAAAAAAATAATCAGAAAATAAAAGTTGGCTACTCTTCTGAACTGCTCAAATAGGTTTTTTGGAACAAAATTCCACACTGTATACTGAAGGGAAGAAAGGAAGAGAGAAAAGAACAGTTATGACACACTGAATAATTTTTCAGACAATTCAGTTCCACTCCCATTAAACTCTCTTAACCTAAATATTTTCATTTTCCAGCTCCCCTCCCCCAAACCTTCTTCTGGCCTTGCTCTACTCCCACACAGAACTGCTGCATCTGATTCCCCCCCCCCCCAAAGTACAGCTAGGAGGGAAGCAGGAGTAGCCACTGCATTGCCTTTACAGCCAAAGTTTAAAATATTCTTTTAAAGTGTTCTCCTACCAGCTGGGTAGGAGCAGCTGAAGTCATTTGGCCACTGGTATCCTGGGTGGCAGAGAAGAAATTATTTCTTGCAGCTGTGACTTTCTCTCCTACACTACAGTGGCAAGGCACATCCCCACCATCAGTTCTACTGATTCCAGTCCAAGGTCACACCAGGAGGGAATCTGCAATTGCAGGCTGTTGCTGATTTATTTTTATGCAGAGTACTAGCTTACACTTGAGGTATTTTATAAATTCTCACAACCAGCTTCATCCTTCCTTTTAAATGGTGCTGTGCATCACATTCAGACACTGGCGACACTGATTTAAAACCTACTTTTCTTCAGTAATTCTGAACATCATACTTCATTGTTTTGTAGTTTCTCAGGTTGTGAAGAAAGAGGAATCAGAGCAGGAGGAAAAATACAGGGAAGCAACCTTGTTTTTTCCTCAGAAAGTTAAAAGCTGGTTTAATTTTGAATGTTGTCTGTGCACCATTAGACATAATACACACATTCACTACACAACTTCTCAAGTAACATATCAAGTGTTTTTCCCATGACAAATCGATTCCCTACCTTGGATGATATGATTCTGTTGTCTGCAAACTTCTGAGGAACATAATGGCCATGCTGGGGAAACCGATTTGCTATATAAATAGTTCTTGTATCACTTTGATGTGGTGGGTCAAAACCCTGAAACATAACATTAAAAAAAAGAAAAAAAAAAGTGTATCAAGGAAGACCATTCTATTAACAATTTAACAGAACTTCAGTTATCTTTGTGATGAAAAATTATATCCAGATACCAAGAAGCAGTTATAGAATATAATTTTTTGAATGGGAAACAAATTTAATTTATAAATTAAGTCTGCTGTGTCCAGAGAATTTTCAAAAATTGGGGAAAAAAATTATCACTTCTGAGGTTGCATACTCGTTCTGGGAAATGAAAGAAAAAAATCCCAGTCTCAAAAAGGATGGAGAATACTTGCTATCCTGCAAACCTGAAGCCCTATGAAACTTGAAGAAATAGAAATGAAGATGAAAACACAGTTAAATTACAAAACCTCACAGGCACACTCATGATAAACCCTAATAAAACAGGTCTAAACAAACAATTCATACGCATATGCTGTGATAACTGGGTTTTGAAAAGATTCTCACCAGCTTGAAAACTAAAGCATATGCATTTGACTAGACAATAGTATTTTTCCAAACAAGTTCTATCTCCAAGAACTAATGTTCTGTCTAACCTCAAATGTGATTTCTTGTCATTATCACCAATTCATACATGAGTTGTAGCAACATTGAAAGTAAACTCACAAAATAAAAGGATACTCAGAAGTATTTATCAATAGTTTCCTGGCAAAACAGAAGATCTGAGTGAGGTCTCTTGCAACCAAAGCCCTGTTTCTGATCTAATGGTCAGTATTTTCATCAACCACCTCTGCAAGGGGAAGGGGAATACAGGTGTTAAGTCTGCAGATGACACCACCTCAGGACTGAAAGAACATAAAATGACAAGAAAAAATTCAAAATCATCTCAACCAATCAGTCATTATTAACTGCATCTACAAAAAGAGAATAAAAGCCTGTGTAGGAATTCTGTAGAAAAAGATCAAAATGCTATAGCTGGTGACAGGCTGAATGCAAGTCTGTAATGTCTTCCCACTGAGAAAAAGCCCTTCAGTACTAAGAAGAGTGGGAGCCACAGCTGAAGCACCGTGAACCAACTGGACAGCACCCGGAGGAGTGGAACCTGAGCCACAAGAGATCCTGAAAACATGACATAGAATGTAAGGCTGAACAATCTAAAGAGCAAATAAATTACAGCCATTTAGCCTAGAGGAAGGGAAACTTGGGACATACCAACACATCTTTCAATATAAAGAAGACTGTTCCACAGAAAAAAAAAAAGAGGTAATCTGAAGGACAAAAGCTTAAGTTGCTGCTAGGAAAACATAGTTTGTATAGTGGAAAACCAGACAGAAATCCCTTTCTTATGAAAAGGAATAATTAAAAAACAAAATAAGTCACATGGGAAGGTTGCAATGTCTCTGTAACACGAGGGCTTGTATCTAGGTCATTCAAGTTATCTTTAATTGAGCCTTTCCTGGGGCTACATGACTCACCAAAACCCTTCCTAGCTCTAACATTCTGACCTGGAGAAGCAGGTAATGGCAGAAGACAACAAGCAAGACCGTAAAACACTAGTAATTTAGATAACAGGCCATGAAAATTACTAAAATAAAAACTAAAAACCTTTAAGACATGGAACAAACTACTGAAATTAAAGTTGAAACCGAAATCAATCATATTCCAGGAAGTGGTGAATTTCAGCACGTCACACATTCCTAATCTTAGAACTGCCTTCACACTGTATACACAGTCTCCTTGTTCTTTGATGCCAAGTGAAAGGACAACTGATGAAACAGCTAGAAAGGGCATTACCAATTCCACTGCTGGAGATGAGGAAACACCTTTGTGCTTGTGTTGCTCCACTTGTGAAACTGGGCTCAGACCTTGATTCTGGTCAAACAAAAACTGACACTTCACAGAACTCCAACAGGAGACACTTCTGTACCAGTTAACTACCCAGGATGATGAACACTGAGCACAATGAGCTACATAAAAAATTGGTTGGTGAAACCAACCAAGAACTTTCTTTAATCCATGAATATCTATAAAAAGTTGGTATGTTCACATTCAGGATGGTGTCATTTTGAAGTAATGGAACAATTAAAAAATCCACTATGCTTCAAAAAGGAAGAAAGAGGTCCAGAAGAAAGAAGGGAGATAGAAAAGAAGGGGGATTTTTCAAAGAGATTTGAAGGAGAGTAAACTTTAGGTGACAAGCAGTGGAAGTCTGCTCTAGTCACATGCTTGTTTAAAGATAAGAGTGGAGCAGAGAGACAAAAAGTAGTTAGGGGAAAGGAGAGGGGAAATATCTGGCGTGCCAAAAGCAGAAAGAAAGGAACTGTTCACAACTTAAGGAAATAAAAGCATGAAAGCAAGATAAAAAAAATGTACATGTTAAATGCCAACACAAAATTTAAGAAGAGAACAGTGTTTGTAGCAGAAGCATTTTGGATATCTGATATTAGTGACACATTATTTGGAAAACAATTCAGAAGATGCCGCAAAGAAAGTGTTTTTCAAGCAAGAAAAAAAAAAAAAAAGTGTGCTTAATTAGGAAGCCTAGGTACACAGCTCTTTTCCATCTCAGAAAACGTCTGGCACTCACAAAATGCCAGACATCCTCATTTTGGAAAGTCATATTCTACAGCCTGAAAAAATTCCACTCTAAACCAAACAGATGTAAAGCTGGGAAAAAAAACAGAGAAAGCAAAGAAAGTGACTAGCAGTCTTCTGATGGTGATAAATGCTAATCTCCATGCCACTTGCTCAAAGTTATTAAAAGACATGAAAAAATTTCACAGAGACTAGGGTATCACCGATTTTTTTCCCCAAATATTTTTATGTCCTTTTTAAGGCCGCTATGTGAGCACCTGGATGTTGATGAGTTTAATGACATTTTTATTATGAAGAGTAAAAAGGTCCATACAACTCAGGCCTAACTGCACAAGCACTTCCATCAGAGGAGAATATTTCTGCTGAAGCAGACTCAGCTGATTAAAAGTGAGGAATCTATTTTCCAAATCAGAATCTCAGGCCATATGAGTTTACAGGCGCAGCTGTGTAGCTAAACCAGCCTAAAATTGCAGTCTATACACATTTAACACTTTTTGATGAAATTCACCACAGAGAAAGTACTGAAGGTGTGTGGTCAGAAGATCTATATAGATGACAATGCAAGCTGGGGACAAGAACCTCTTCAGCTGTCAGAGTTATGGTTGAAAAAGGACGCATCCTTGACAACCTTAAAGACTTTTTAGTCACTGCAGGAAAAAAGTGTCAGAGCTGGGAATGGAACCCAGATTTTGCAAGTTTCACATCTCTAACTATGAAAGATCATCTAAAATTACTCAACAACCCTGTTGTCATGTAATTAGCTGATGAGACCGCAACAAGGCAGATCTTCCAGAGAAATTTTAATTCCACATCTCTCCAAGGAAAATTCTGCACAGATGTTGATCTTAAAGGCATTTCAATTTTTCAACAATTAATGTTTCTGTAACTACGGGGATGGTCACAGATCCTGCTCCTGATACAAAACTGATTTGTAGTCCAAATTTCTGCCCAGCAAAGGGATTTCACATTGTATCTATATGCAAGCCAGCAAAGAGGTGCAGAAAGCACACTGTTTCCCAGTTTCACTTATTAGACAGTTCTCTTTCTAATGTCATTACCAAACTCAGCTGAAAAACTAGGGTAACATGCCCTTGTCAAAGGGTTTCTGCAGCTAAACAGCATGAGCAAAGAATCCCTAAATTAAATTTCGAGTCTTGCAAAAAGATTCAGTTGTCATCAATATCTTCCAACAAAATTTACGTTTTCATGTAGTTGACTATTGAAGTGATTTCTACCTAAATGCACAGATCATTGACTTTGTAACAAATAAAGCTGAGTTTATTACAAGATCTGGTATTTAAGATTTCTTAATCAGGTGTATTACTTGTATGAATCAAGTGTAAACACAATAAAACTTGACCATAAGATTAAATGACTAAAGAAAAGACTTTAAAAAACCCAACTTATTTCCCCTACCCCTTCATCCTGCAAATTAAATCTAGACTTACTGACTAAAGTTCAGACATTAGGCTGATTTATCAACATAAACCAGGCACTATCTACACCCAGAATACAGTACTCCTATTTAATCTTTGATAGACACTCCCTCGGTAGAAATTCTGCATCCAGATAAACTTGACATGTTTCTTCTTGGAAACAGTGTCTGAGACAAGTTGATTTATAAAGCACAAACCAAAATAAATTTATAGGGAAAAAAAAAAAACAACAAACCACCCAACAAAACAACAGAGAAATAAAGAAGAGATTCATAATTTTCCTTTTTTATGAATTTGTAATGACTCTAACCATAGTCAAAAGTAATTTTTACTAAACTTCTTCAGCACTGATTTTATTAGTATTCTAAAAGTCAAAGATATACTGTGTAATAATTAGGCTCCTTTAAAACAGCAGAGATAACATATCCTGGGAAACTGAGAAGAAATTGTCGACTGCGATTTTATGCTACTTTTTCCATGAAAGAAATGGTCTTCAACAGCCACCTCTCCTCCAAATAACTCCTTTCTACATTTGGCCTCCATCTCCACCAGTGTGCTAGAAGACCTGCGCTAGGAGAAACATATCAGTTCCCTAAAACAATTGCATGGTCACACCAATAGTCTGGTAATAGACCAAATGGGTTCACCATGGAAGAAGGTTTTTTTATTGCTACTGAAGAGGCATTATTAGCATGAACAATGAATTAGGCAACTGGAGAAAGGGGCAGAGTAAGCAAATGAGAAGAAGCACTTAAGAAAAAGTACTCTGCTAAGGCTGAGCCTGCCCTCCCAATGCCTGCAAATGCAAACAAAGAAAGGAAAAACTGCTTTCTCAGTTAACTTGTTGATATAACAAGCCCCACCTACCACAGACTCTTATTTCTTCAATCCTACTACTAACAGTGCAGCACCCACATACGCCCTCCCCTCACACTCTCTACAGCACTGGTGGCAGAAATCCGCAGATCTTTAGCCAAGATTAGCGTGAGACCAGCACACAACAAATCAATTGCTGTCTGCAATACATTCATTGATAATTACAAATCAGCTGGTGAGTAATTTTTGCTTATGATTTGCATAAAGCTAATATACTGTAACAAGATCTCCCAGTGTTTCTTATTCATCATTCACAGCTTCTACAGGGAAGAAGAAAAAAAAAAAAAGCAGAACTAGATTTGCTGAAAGAACTTCTGCTATGTGACCAGTGTTCAGTGAAAGGGGTTTGAAAGAAGAAAGCCTCAATTACAGCCCTTTCCTCCTTTCAAAAACCACACTGAACACTGCTGAAAGAAACTAATAGTTCCCCATAAAGTCCTTTGGACACCACATACAAGTTAATAAAACTAATAGAAGAAAACTTGGTCTCAGGAAGCCTTTTTTCCTAGGGAGGTGACTGACTGACCGTGCTACAGAAACAGAACACCACATTTCCTGGCAGACAGCCCAAAAGCCTCCTATTACACTGCTGCCACGATAGATTTTGATTAAAGGTGCTTTGAGGAAATGGATTTTCTTTGGATTTTTTTTCTGAATATACATGGAATACTTTTCCCCTTGTCAGATAAGATAACCTAGTCACACTCCATGCACATTTTCAGAAGTCTGTGTAAATTTCTACTCAAAAGTCAGCCAGTAATTCTTTCAGTCATGTAACTGGGCTGTAGTCAAACTGTATTTATTGTATCAAAGGTGAGCGTGAAGGAAGAAACAGCCTCTCACCGCAATTTTAAACACTGCTCTAACAACTAAAGTAGTGCATCGGCTGAAGCACCCCTAAGTTTACACAGTGCTGTGCAATTTGTTCATCCTCTTTTAAATACCACTGCAGTAAAGAAATAAAACAGTATTAAAAGTCATGAACTATTCATGCAACTTCCTGCTTACTTTATCTCCAGTTGTTTAAAACATCTGATAACAAATAATGATGTAACCTCCTAAAAGGCAGATAACCAGACTACATTATTTTGTGAAAACATACACTCTAAGAAATAAGGCCCGAGAAATAATGAAGCAATAATCCTTCCTTTCAGAAAGTTAAAAGAAAGGCCAAGTACTGTATTTAGAAAAGTCATAATGGTGGCTTGCAACAAAGTCCTGGTTACATACAGCTCAACTGGCCACAAACGTAACTTGTAAATCCCTACTTATTTATCTGCAAAATAAGCAAACTAAACTGGCCTCATTCACTGCTAACATACTTCCCTGAGCCAGTTTCCCTACTCAGGTGACTGATGCCAAACGTACTGGTCTTGTAACATCAATAAAATCAGAAAAGGAAAAGCAAGCTGAGCAGGCAAGTTAGGCTTTCTAACATAGCCCTCTCAAAGACTATTAGGACATGTCAGGTTTCTGTTAGCGGTGGAGAATTTTAACAGAGTTTTTGGTACTCTGCTTAAAATAGCTCAACTTTGCATCAATTAAGGAACCAGTTTTCTTTCTTACGCTCTCCTACAACCCAAGTCATAGTATCTACAAAGCATAATCCATTTTGAGCTTCATAGGATAAAACAAACCCAACACTTTACAACAGCCACTCTTCTGTGACTGTCTTCAACACAATTCTAAGCTTCGCATTTTTTCTGCAAGATTGTTAGAATTCTTACCCTCTTGCATTCAGTGTATTGAATTAACCAAATGCCTATGATATATTCCTCCTTCATTGCTTTATTTTAGGATGCTCCCTTTCATACTCAGACAGATAAATTAATAAAATTATCAATAATGAACAGCCCCAGTGATACTTCTGCTCAGATGCTTTCCTCAAAGAAATGGCTAGTGGCTCCTACACTACTTTGCAAGGCCATTCAGTGGTCTCTAAATTTATTAAAAAAAAAAAAAAAAAAGATATCTGCAATATCATCTCCCTCTCAGACATGTACAGTGTAGGTAAGATTTTCAAAGCTGAAGGGTGACTTTTGACACTCATCAGAAGGCAACTATTGGGCATCATATTTTATAAAATGAGAGTTTGAGATCTCAAAAATCAATAACCACTTTTAAGGCCGCTCTTCAAAATATATGAAATACTTTGAACATGGCAAGTTCTACAATTCTGCAATAATCAATCACACATAAATAGCAGTTAAATAAAGTCACACTAAAAAATACAGAACCAATGTTGTAAGTGAAACATTCAACACACAAATCCTTCGTACACCTTCAATAATCACAATTACTAAAAAAAAACCAAAAAACCCACATACATACACCAAAAAAAAAATCTAATCATATCCTTTCTGCATAATCCCTGGATTCATTTAAATCATTTATGAGAGAAATATATTTCTTTGAATTTAAATAAGGCATTCAAATCTTGTGACAGGTTATGAACTTCCAATTAAAATTAGAAGGCAGTTCCAATTTTCTAGCTAGCTGTTTCACCACAGACAAGAATTACATTTGTTAAATTTATGACAGGACAAATACAGAAGAATCATATACTCCATGTGCTCACAAACTATGTGTATTATTATCTCAAAATGAAACACTATTTACCCGCTGATTTGAAGTAATTTATAAAAACTGTTTTAAAGAAGCATGAAGGGCTCCTGTCCCGGGTTATTCATATGACCATTATCTCATGTAAATATTGAAAACCACCATTTTCAATATTCAGCTTGGTTCTAGTAGGCAATAGCTACTGTGCTTACCAGCTCCTGCAACTGCAAGTCTAATTCACATTTGCCTTTGGTATGAAAACAAAACTTTTCAAAAAAATTCTTCCTCCCAAACCACCCCTAGATAATAAATCTTCAGGCTTTTTCAAAACGTGCCGAAAATTGTACTGACAGTTGTTGCTCAACAAATTTCACGGGAAGAGAATTTAGTTCATAGCTAGAACTGTCTGGCTCCTCCTTTTCACGATTTGGTAAACATGCTCTGTAAAAATTAACATTACAGTTTTGAGTTTACGCCATTCATTGAATATCACTTCACATATAATAGCAGTTCAAACATGATTTATGACCTAAGTATCAGTTTAATGTCCCACTTTCAGACATGTCTACAAACTACTTTACACACGTCTGAAAGCTGCCTCTCTATTTTGTTGCAATTATTTTTCCAGTTATGTTAATATCTTCAAAAACTAGCACAGCCACTCACATAAAAATGTGCAAAGAGATAATAAAATATAACAACATAACAAAATATACTTTTTGGTATAAACCATGTAAGACTTCTTTTCCTAGTATATTTCAGGATGAAAACAAACCGCTTGCCTTTTGTCTATATCATCATTTCTCCTTCCCATTTACAGTAAAGCTCTCCTTTCCCATGCTTATTTTTACTGAAAGTAAACAAGGAAAAAAAATATCCTTTTAAATTGCAGCATGTGGGAGGCCAAGGAATTGCAGGGTTTGTTTTTTTTTTTTAAATCACAGTGTAGCTGTCAGTCCTGCTTTCTATCTTTCCTGTCATAGCCTGTACTATTACTAAGTGGTTTGTTTTGGGTTTTTTTTTTTTCCCCATCAGCAGTTAAGAAGAGGTTTGTATCAAAAAACCAACAATAACAAAAAGTCTAGCTGCAAATATGTCACCTGTGTTTTGCTGGAAGATACGACCTTGCATTTACCGAGTTTGTCAGATCTATTTTGCTGCAGTTCTTATCTGCGAGCTTACAAAACATATTTTGTGATAGAAATGAAAGGGTTTTTTTTTTTAGAGCTACACTGTAGATAGCTTTCTCCCAGAAGAAAGCAAACAACATTTTTTTAATGGATTCAGCCAACCCATCCAAAACTAGAAAAAAAGAATACCAATGATATCCAAAACCTATGTTCAATGTTACTAAATTCAGCAGATATTTACTTGATTAAGAGCATTAGTTTTACCTTCTGACGAGAGTTGAGAGGCGATCTCCTAGCAATAAACAAAGGGGCATCTACCCTGGCCATGCCCCCATCTCACCAGATACCACCTACTGACCAAGACACAAAAAGCTTTTGCTCTTTGTCAACAAAAATACTACTTTTCTCCCTCAGTCACATAAGACATGAATAGACAGTAGCTATTAAGGGAGCAGGACCCTGCTAGTGGAGGAACATCATACAGTCAGTTAAACGGTCATATTATTTTGTGCCAATGTCACTTGTCACAATGTCACTTGTCACAATAAAAATTTGCTGCTTAAAAGGCTCATACCTAGAAAACAACAACAAAAAAAGGGATGGGATAAGATAGAGGTGAGGCATCCAAGTCTCACAGCAAGCCTGCACATCAGACAACCCTGATCTTCCCATTTTCAGAATGGTCTTTAAACAAAACAGCGTCGACTGGTTTGATTTGGTTTTGGTAGGCAATTTTTAACATTATTTAATTTTTATGAGATAAGATTTAAAAATCACACGGAGGACATAACGGATGTCTCCATTTGGAACAGACAGCTGGCTGCAGACAGGGCCAGGTTCTTCACGTTTTGGAACACATTGTGCTGCAAATATATTATCCCTCCGCAGTCACAGAATATAAAAAGAAAATAAGGTTAAAGACCCAAACACAACGGGAGGACTAGTCCAGCAGATGACAGAATAATAAGGCCACATTTTCTTCTGTTTGAAGTTACATGAGGGGAGTCATTAACCCCCAGTTCTCAAACTAAAAAAAGCAGTGCAACCTTTGGGCTGTTCTAACACACATCTCGCTGATCCTTCAGTGACCATACAGAAGGTATTAACTGGGCAGTCTGAACTAGAGGAACTTTGTTGACTAAATATGCATTGATTTTGCTAGTATACGAAACCAAACACCCACTTAATTTTAGGCAAAAAGAACAGGCTTCAATGACAAGTAAGAAAAGAGGGACTGTACTCCAGAAAAGCAATGTGATTTCAGAACTTAGGATTCTCAGTCACTGGATTAGTTGAAAGTACTTTCATCATTCAAAGAATATAGGGAGTCCTTTGGGTGGGTGGGGGTGGGGGGGGAGAGGGGCATTGCTTCAATTTCATAAAATTCTGAATTTAAAATAACACACATGTCAATTAGATCAAATGCTGTACACCTTGCTCAGAATGCCAATAACTGCAAGTTATCACAGAATACTCAGAACATCTTAAGGGATACCAACACACAGAAGGAAAGGAATAACATCCCAAACATACAGTCCTCTAGTGCTAATCTATTTGAAGATATTTCCCTTATTAGTACAAGAGAATTTTACTAGAATGCATCCAAAAGATTAACAAGAACACTCCCTACAGATACTATCTGGGGCGAGGCATGGGCTCTGACAGGGACAACCAACACCAAACAATCCAAAAAAATTCCCTGTGATCACCTCTCAAGGCAGGCTATGTAGAACTTTTGGACTAGATGAACTCCTGATGTTCCTCCCAGTCTGATCTTTCCTATTACCACAAAATGAAATAGTCTGTTAGCTAGGTTTTCCAGTTAAAAGATACCAATTGAAATGAATTAATCTATACATTTTGTCTTTGACTTCCAGTTACAATATCAAAGCAGCAATAGCCTGAATACCTTCCTCAGGATAGTGTAAATGTTGTAGGAAGAAAACACTGCCAAATACAGTGTACTTCTGCTTCCCTTGAACTGTCATGTATAAAAGAGGGACCAGGCAGGTAGCGCTCAGGTTTTCTCCATGCAGTATCTTTCACACATCGTTGTGCTGTTTGGTAACAGATCAAAAGGCTCAAACGCCATGTAGTAGCAACTAGGAGAGAAATCCAGAGACTGTTCTTCACTTGACTGGACCAATAGTTCTAAATTATGCAGTTAGGAACATAAATTCAAACGTATTCTATCACAGGTTTTGGTGACCTCCTTGCCAGATAACTGAAGTCATCATTATCTTCTGTTAATGCCACCGCAACAGCTCTTACACGCCACGTACACCATCAGGACATTATCACAGTCCAAACATTGTCACCAATCTATCAAGCTAAAAGTGGCGCAAAGTCACCAAGCATTACAAATGCCACCATGTACTTCAGTTTCGTGTTGGTGCTGCACAAACTTGACCAGGAGAGCCACAACAGCACCCCGCTGTACACAGACGACCTGCATAGTCTAACCCATCATATTTGGAAATGCAAATAAAATGTACTCTATTTCTGAATATTAATGACGGATCCTATCAACTGTTGTTTACCCAGTTGCTTTTTTCAAGCAGAGTTGGCTGTGCCTGTGGTGTTATGCAACCCTCAGCAAATCCACATGCCTACTGTCTTTCTGAGATCTCAAGGTAAGAGAGCTGGAACTCAAGCATCTTTCCTGCTCCAAGCTTGTCTTTGAAATACATCCGGGCATTTTACTCAAAGCAATGAATTGTAATGTCATTTTTCTTTACATTTTTTTAATTACTAAAACTTAAGTACTTTCAATTATTAACTAGATAATGATATAGTAGTATTAACTAGGAAGTTGCATGTTGTTAATGACTTGCTATGCAGTTCACTTAGCATGGGATACCATTAGATGAAGAAGAAAAAAAACCAAAACCAAAAAACTGTCTTTGTAGGGTGGTGTTGTTTCTGAGCAAAGCAGACTAAAGGTCAAGAGACCAAAACACATGATTTGTAAGAGTCCCACATAGGCACAGAAGACTAAGCAGCAGTATTACTGTCACCAGTTTCAGTTATACAACAAATCACTGAAAGGACAAATGACACCTCAGTTAGAAAACTGGTTTGCATTTCTAAGACAATAATAAAGATGAAGGAAGTCTTATATTCTCAGCAAGGCTCCTTTCCTCAGAATAGTCATCCCTTTATGTAGCTATACAGGCATGCACAGATCTTCAGAGACTAAAGCCCAGTGAAGTCACCAATTAAAGAATTTAGCTGAAATAATTTGAATTCCATACCAGGTCCTCTCATTACTTACTAAGACCACCCATTTAATTTTCTCTGCTCCTTTTACAGCTCTTAGAAAACAAGTTCTCAAGACCCTATACACTCAGAACAACATCATTAATTAGTATAGCAAATACTGTCCTCTTAAACAAACAAGAAGATGCAAAACATTTGTTGGTTTCATGCAGACTACTTTAGTACCTAAAGGCACCTTCAGCAAAGTACCAGTCCCTCCTCCTTTCCTCAATCCCTTACTACCTTCCAACACTTCTGCACACCAACATTTTTCTCTTGTACTACTACAGCATCCCACTTAAATCACTCCCACGTATTTTCCTGGTTCCAACCCTCCTATATAGAAGGGAACACATTTTTCAAAGCCCATTGCCACATCAAGCACAGGTACAAATACATGCTCTAAAGGCATCCAAACCCACACATTCTTCTCTTCTATCAATCAGACACACATTTTGCTGCCCTTTGTTGAAATATTTCTACCACCTCGCTCTTCCCCCTCACTCTGATTATTTTCTCAGCAACTTTCCCAAGGTTCTTGGCCTTCTGACATTCTTTCAGAACCTAAACATCACAGATGTATGAAGGAGCAAACATATGGTGGGATCTATGTTAAAGCAATGACTACACACAGGGATGAGTTGTCTGAGCATCCCTCAGAAGAAACATGCAGTGTGATACCTATCTTAGGCCATTTTCCATCTTCATGATCTGTCAACCAAGCCATTAACACCAAACAGTGAGGTTTAGAGAAAACACAGAATATGTATTGTTGTGATAATTTTTTTCCTTAGTACCACATTTAAATGTCTGTTCAAACTTCTGGACTTTTCATATCCCACTCTTCTACTACACTAATCCATCCCTGACAAAAAGTTTTAAACAGTTACTTTCCCATCAGACGGTTTCCTTTAGAATAACAAAAGCCTGTTAGTGCGAGCTTTATTGCTGATCATGTTGCAGTAAGCTTTTACTTTCTATTAAGGGCAAACACACTTCTGGAAAGCTGGTCAGTGTCCTCACAGGGAGAAAAGCAACCACGTCTGATACATGAATTCCCAGCAATAATCTAGTCCTAATCTAAACTCCACAGAAGAAAACACAACGTTGCTTTACAAACCACATACACAAACCTCAAGCCACTTCAAGGGGAAAAAAATGATGGCTCTGTCATTCCAAACAGGCTTCATTCTAAAAAACCATATGTGTGACTGTAACAGAACAGAAGATTACAGTCAGAGCTCAGACAGAGCAATTAATTTCCAGGTCAGTAACTCTTGGTGTCAGACCAAACTAGTGAGCGCTGTCAAGCTGGCACTGAAACCATCAGCACAAGCTCTGTGCTTCACAAAGCTGGGCAAATCTATGGGCCACAGGAAAGGAGATAGGGAAGAGATGGAAAAAACCCAACCCAACAAAAAAAATATTTTTTTTATAAAAAGTGATGTACCAAATTAAACAAATCATCAGTGAGACAGAAACTCTAACCATTAAAATATAAAAACCTAACTAATGCAAGTTCTCGTACTTACCTGGACAACATCTGTGACACAAGGTAAGTCCCAAGGAATGGAAAAGGTAAGTGTGTAAATACAAAATTTAAAAGTAATTTCTCCCTTTGAGAAAATGCAAGGGAAATAACGCTGGAGGGTGAAGGAAGACGGCCAGCACTTCAAGAAAGTCAAACTCGATGGACTTCCCTGCTACAGCACCACAGACGCTACAGCCACGGCCGCCTCACTTCCCTTGGGCGCTCTGACCACGCAGCAAGTAGCGCCTATTTACAGGCAGACACCCAGTAACTGCAGCTTCTCTGAGGTGGTTTCCCTCCCACGAAAAGCATTTCACGGATGTTTTTCGTCTATTTCTCGTCACTTTCAAAGCCTTAACAGACACAGCGCCGAGGGCTGCAAAGCTCTGAGGTACGGGGCAGTAACCGAGACAGACTCACAGCGGGTGAAACAGCCTTGGGAGATTTCGCAACGCTAAGGAGGAAGAGAAGCCAGCAAATCTCTGAAGCGTCGGTCCCAGGAAGAGGCACTGTCACAGCTCCGTGAAAAGAAGTTTGGGGAGCCCATACCAAAGGGGGGGGGGGGAGACAGGGAAGGGAACGTGCTTTTCTCTGTGTCAACACGGTTTCAAGAAAAAACAAAACAACACGAAAACACAATCCAACGTCCCCCACGCCCCCAAACCCGAAACAGTCCAAACCCTCCGATACGTACTGAAAATAAAATTTAAGAAAAATTTCAATAATGACCTCAGAGAAGCCTGCAGGTCTCCCCAGACCCTGCACCTCCCGCTCCCGGCGCGGGGAAAGACTCTCCTCCCTCAGGCGCCCCGGCCCTGCTCCCTCTCAGCCTTCCCACCCGCACCATCGATTCGTCCAGGGACCCCGCGGCGGCGGCGGCA